>CABFWO010002561.1:81984-93012 GCA_902155825.1 Timema genevievae
AAAAAAAAAAAAAAAAAAAAAAAAAGAGGACGCAAATGGCTGTTAGCTTGTAAAGTATAAACAGCTGTTTAAAATTGGTATGAAGCTTCAGTGATAAGCTAAGCAAAGCCGTGACTGGTCGAAATCTGCTGTGAGTTATTACTAAAATATATGTTTTTAAAAATAATAAAACTTGATGGTGCGTCACATACTCCCCTTCCCAAAATTCTTAGCTGACTTCTAGAGAAACACTGAAATATGGTATCTTCTCTAGCTTGACCAGAAGTTGTCAAAACAGGGTCGGGAAAGATTATTACCATAGCTCAATCTGACCCGAATTGTTGGACCAAGGTAAGGGAAAGAATTAAAAGCTAAAGAAGTATTGGTGGTAGATTGGTCTAAGGCATTAATCTCACAATAGAGTGGACTTGCCGATGACAGGGAGATCCAAGTTTGAAGCCCGGTCTGGTGTTCCAAGGGTGGTTTTTCCTAAATGGTTTTCTACACGAATGCAGATACACTTAATCTAAATTAGTACATAAGAATATAACCCAAATAGGTACTGAGAGGTGGCACTAAAAAAAAAAAAAAGAAATATATTCGAACATACAAGATTGATTTGTTTATGTATCTTTGTGTTTCAAATAACATTACTAGATTTAACAAAGATGGACCCAACTGTATTTTTGTTTCTCTCCGCACAACCCGCAGACGCCAACCGTGTGGTACAGACACCGACATTACAAATTAAACTGGCATGCGTATAAAACAAACAATTGCCTCTTACTCAAGTAAACAATTTCTTTAAAATATCATGACTAAACAACTTTATTGTAACAAATGCTGTTTTTTTCTCTCTCTTCAATCTCTTGCAGTAATTGTGATTAATGAGACATGTACAGTTATTGTACACGATTACCCTCCCACAGTGTGTTTAACAAACAACGTCTAGCACAAGTTTGTTTAACAGCAAGGAGGCCCTAGGATACATATTATAATACATGGAAACTGATAAAAAACATAAACTAAAATAGTGAAAATTGAGGGAAGATATCCCACACCAGGAAAAATGTGTGTAGAATCCTATTCACGAAGATGATATCTTTTTTCTGTGTTCTTAGAGCAGGAAATTTTACACACAATTAATAGAGAAACTACCCGCCTCGGTGGCGTAGTTGGCCGACGCGCTAGTCGTGTTGAGCTCGACCGCCGAGGACGGGGAGATCGAGGTTCGAATCTCGGTCAGGTGAACTGGGGGTGGTTTTTCCAATTCAACCCTCCCAATTCCTAATCCATTAGCGTAATTAGTACTTAAGCGTATAACCCGAACGGGTAGTAAGACGTGGTGCTAAAAATATAAATATAAATAATAGAGAAACTTAGTTGACCTCGGCGGTTTTGGGGTAAAGTGCTCATCTTAGGGCCCAATCTTCATGAGTTCAAACCCAGCCGGGGTGACAGATTTTTCTTAATTGATAAAAATATGTTGCACAGGTTCCTTCAAGGGTGAAGTAAAGCCATGGAACCTATGTCGATTGTGGCATTTATTATTATTATTATTATTAGCACCGCGTCTTACTACCCGTTCAGGTTATACGCAATTGTGGCATTTAAAACAACCCTGAAAGGTAAGTGAAAATACCTTTACCAGCAACATTGATAGGGCCTTTTGCTCTTGTTTATATAAATTCTCGTGTGCTGATATTATCAGTCAGTTCAGAAAGTACACATTAAATACCTAACATAAATAAATAATATAGAAATATAGTTTTTATATTTCGGTGTTATTGCCAATATCGAATACAAAATAGGGGAGGGAAAAAAAGAATAACTCTTTGAATAAAATCTAACTTTGTGTTTCAATTTGTTTGTGAAGACAGAAGATAAGAAGACATCGTCTTTGTGAATTGGATTCCACCATAATTTACCCCTCTCTCCCAAGGTTAACTCAATTTTCACTCACTAGTTTAGGTTTACTTTCTTTTTTTAATATCGATTTTCATGTTTTATAACTCACAAATATGTAACGATGATATTTCACTGAACATGGAGACACAGCTGCAAAGGAAAATGAACAAACTTGTCAAGTGTTCTAGAAACTGTATCTGATCAAAGAAAACATTACATACACATTTATATAAGTACAAAATAAATAGCATCATAGAGAATCTTGGGAACACTCACTAGGCTAGGATCAGAAAGGATGTAAGTGTGTATGTGCTTCCAAAAATGATGTGTCAGGTGCTCAACAGACAAGACAACGAACTAGGTCCCAATCCACAATTAAAACTAATGTTCATTTGTTGGTGATATGAGCAAGTAGAGAAGAGGGTGCTAAGGCTCCTAGCACCCTTACGGGGGGAGGGGGGGCAATCAGAGGACAACACTGTCTTAATCAGGGAACTGTGATTGGTTGTTTGTAAGATTCAAACTACATTTAACAAGATGCAATGTTTGGTAACTATCAATGATGTGGGTGAGAGGTGTCACATAATGAACAATACGTCCACATGGAGCCGTCACATAATGAACAATACGTCCACATGGAGCCGTCACATAATGAACAATACGTCCACATGGAGCCGTCACATAATGAACAATACGTCCACATGGAGCCGTCACATAATGAACAATATGTCCACACGGAGCCATCACATAATGAACAATATGTCCACACGGAGCCGTCACATAATGAACAATACGTTCACATGAGGGTGTCACATAATGAACAATACGTCCACATATTGGATATTTTGTGAAATTGTCATCATTTAAATTGACAAGAGCTCATATTTCCAACTGATAAACTTTCTATCTATGAAAGCTACATTTTAAAACTAGGTAATTACTTGTATAGTTAAATCCTGCATGAATAACACAAGAGTAAAGAATTGTTGCAGTATCAAAATTAATTCTCACATGAGAAGAGACTTTTAGTTATCAAATATCTTTGTTCCGTGCTGTGTTCCCTTAGAAGTCATTGAATCAAGGCTATATTATAGTATTATTACAAAAACATTGGTACATTTTTTTTAAAGAATACATTTAGAAAACAGTAGCAAGATGTAAAGTCGAACATAGACTTGTGAACTAAGAAGACACAATTATGTTCTTAATCTCAAAAACTGCCAACATTTATTTGAAGCAAGAAGTTATTTATCTTTCATCAGATTAATTAAAACTTATAGAGTCTATAAAAATAAAATGTTAATACAATGTCAACAATTCTAATTAATTACATTATAGTATTCTATCATTCTTTATTGATTTCCATTTTCTCCCTTTTGTGTTATTTAGTTTCTACTTTTAGTAAGCTGTGTTGCACGTTTCACACTTCCTCCTGACGAGTTATGATAGAACGAAACCTACGTTGAGGGATTTGGCAGTGGCAGCAATGTAAATAGTGAACTGTGTTCTTCTTTTCATTGTAAAAGCCATATTGTGTTTGTTCCTTTTTATATGTTTCTATCCACCTCTCCTGTACCTTCCTTCATGTGTAGTAAAGTTGATTATCATATTAATTACACTACTTTATTAGGTTGGCATATAACAAATTATCAAACTAGGTTGGTAATGTTACAACACTAGGTGAGGAAAATATCTTGGGAGTTCCTGTGTATTTTATATGAAACCGTTGGTACAATCGTTTCACTGATAATGACCCCAGCGGTAGCACCCAATGAGTCAGTCTATGAACCAATTAATTAAGTAATCAAGTCCTTTGCCAACTCAAATAAATGTTTGCAGTTTGCAGTTGTAGAGTTGTGAGAAGTATGTTTTGTAAGGTTGGTTTACATGATTGTGTACATACATGGACAAACGTGTCAACATATAAGAAGAACACATAAATGATCATAAAATCATGCTCATTGATTTAATTGAGGGCTCAAGTTATTCATAGCCCTTTTGGGGTTATTTTTACTAGGTTATATAAAAATACTAGGAATAGTAGTCTTTAAAAATATTCGAGGTCCAAAACAAAGAAATTTATTTTTTTCTTAAAATTTTTAATTTTAATTTGTTTTAGAGCGCTAGTAATGTTTATTGGTGGTTTCATCCACAAAATAATTATTTGAAAAAATTAACAACCAGACTCCAGGCCATTAATTTAACACTGAGTGTATGCATGTTAACATTTAGTTACTATTTCTATTAAATATGTTTTGTAAATTTTCTATTATTATATTATATTAATATTTCATCATATTACGTCCATAATGTTTTCCACAATTCGGACACAAATTCCAAATTTGAAAGTAAATTAAAAATTCGGATTTATCGAATAGTGTATTCGACAGAACTATATAAAAAAATACAGATTCAAATAGAACATTTGAAACATTTATTAAATGGCTTAGTAAATTCACGTTGACACATAGAATATTGTATCCACGAAAATGGAAAGAAAATCTAGTTTTTAAAATAACAAGGGTGGCATGGAAATGTGATTTTTTTTTTACTTCTATTTAATAAAATATTTATCAACTGTGTAATATTTAAACTAGTTTAGAAGAGTGAAGTAATTAATTTCTTCCCAACTCATTCTAAAGGTGAATAATGTTCTTAAATCATTCTCTTTCTTTTCCAGTAAAAGTTATAAGCCATTGTGGTATGTTTTTATGATCTAGGAAACCAACACCCAACATCCAGTAAAAGAAAATACACAAAGAACAATTCAGTGAAACTTTCATTTCTCGAATTCACCGATTCACGGATGTTACATTCTGGCTGACAAAATATTGCACAGGAACAGGAATATCATCAAACATTTGTCCCGTCACCTCTTCTCTTCCTACATTTATAATATTATGTTGTTCAAAGAATTAAAAGAGGTTTCCTTAAAGAACTACTAACAAACAAGAATAGTTGAAATACGAGCATAAAGTGAAACTGTTGGGAGTGTGATTGAGATGAAGGGAGAGAACATATAATTAAAAAGGAGAGAATATACAATTAAAAGAGGGCAGAAGGGCGATATATTCTAGAGGTGTTTAAGAGAACTGAGGTGATGTATACTTTGTACTCATAGTTACATATGAAAGACATGATGTTTGCTGATGACTTGATGGAATGGGGGTAGAAGGAAGAGGAAATACAGGAACACCTAGAGGAATGGAATGAAGGAGTGAAAGAGTGTGGAGTGAAATTTAGCATGGCTGAGTGTGAAGTGATGGTAATGACCTAGTAAAGCTATAAAGTTGGATAGAGCAAAGCTGAGAAAGGTAGAGAAGGTAAAATATTTGGGAAGTGTGATTGTGGAGAGTGGTAGAAGTAGAGAGGACAGCAGAGAGAGTTGTTCTACAGGTATTAAAGATACCTGCTATGGAGGAAAGAAGTGCCCTTGAAGTGTATGGAGGTGCTGTACAGGGTGTACTCTATACATATATGCAGCAGAAACATGAGTACATGAGATAGTGGAGGAAGCAAGACTAAGATGGTATGGGCATGTAATGAGGATGTTGGAGTACATGAGATAGTAGAGGAAGCAAGGCTGAGATGGTATGGGCATGTAATGAGGAATGTTGGAGTACATGAGATAGTATGATCTTGTAGTGAGGATGGAAAAGGAAAGGATCACAAGGAAAAAGATGGAGTTAAAGCATGTAAAGAAAATACCACAAGGAAGACCAAGGAATGGGAGGAGCAGATAACATTAAGTGTGCACATGAGAGGAGAAGAATGGAAGAAATTAAAGGTGGAAGAAAAGAGGAATATGGAGGCATTTCATTAAAATGACCCAGCCACAGATTGAAAACAGTTGATGATGATGATGATGATGATGATAACATACATTACTGGTACTTGTTTGGATATAGTTTCACACAAACAAAAGTTATTGCTCTTCCTTCTATGTTTGAAATGTAAAGTTTCACTGAAGTAAATACAATCAAAGAACACAGTGAGAGTTCAAACAGGTCACAGCAATGAAAGGACACAGACACATAATTTACAGGAGAAACAAGAAGAGCACTCTGAGTGTAAAGTTCGATATTTCAGACTTTGAACTCCAGCCTCTCCGGATGGAAGCTGTCCCCAAAGAGTTTAGAGAAATGGGAGCATCTCCTACTTTGCCTGGTGACGTCGATGGGCACGGAGCCCCGGCGCGAGAACCGGTCGCCTCCGCCTCGGAGTGCCAGGGCGTTTGGACCAACGCCATCCTCTGAGCGGTTGAGCAAGCCTACAGGAGCTGATCCTCGCCTTCGTGCCAGGACCTGCTTATGAAAAAAACAAGGTTTGGTTGTTTTTTTTATACCCGAGATGAGTCTTGTTTCGTCTGTACTTTGATGCATTTTAAAAGCAATCAGGGGAGAGGGGGATTAGGGCGAAGAGGGAGGTAGAGTGGGTGGAGGAGTAAGGGTTAAAGGGACATGTGGGAGAATCAGTAAAAATGTGTAATATGTAGAGATTAATACAAACTTGATACAGGTACATGACCTCAGTGGCGGCGTAGGGAGGAACACTTAGTTAAAATTACGGATGGGCCCACAAATCCTTAAGGATATTCAAGATTCGAGGATTTGAGAAAATTTCAGATTCAGGACTCAAAACAGTTTGTTCCCCCAACCCCCCCAATTTTTCAAATGAAATATGTTTTAGAACTCCTAATACTACTTATGAGTGAGTGGTTTAGAACAAAAAATTATAATTATAGGATAAACTCAACAACCAGGCCCCAGACCAGTAATTTTAAAACTTAACTTAATGTATGAATGATATAATGAAGTTATTATAAGAAGTAATGTTTTAACATTTAGTTACTATTTGTATTTTCTATTACATTTTTAGTTAATAATTTTTTCTAAGATTCAGATTTGTAAAATAGTGGATTCAACCCAACTCTAGTTAAAATAAAAGATTTTGAGGGGATTTGACCTCCCAAGTTAAAGCAGCGTCCACTCCACTGAGCAAATGTTTGAAAATGATATGTCACTAGGAGGTATTTTAGTTTGACATAAGGCCATTGTTCAGCTTCATATTCAAGAGGGGAGTGAAATAAATCTAGAAAAGTGCCAAATTAATTCCAAGGTTCCACTGCAACTGCAACACCTAGGGAAAGCTATAATATTAAAACCAGGCTAATGAGAGCCCCTACCTGGGGTATGTTCCTCCGCGCGAGGCCAGTCTTGTTCTGCTCCAGGTCTAAGTCGCTACCGATGCGACGTGGGTCCACATTCTCCTTCTCCCGGCTACATTCTTCAGACTCTGCCCACTTGGCCATCTTACTCCGAGAAGTGTCTGCCCGAGAACTGTCTCGCTTGGTCCCACTACTACAACTAGTCCTGTTACTGTCTTTCAAAGCAACCACACGAGACACAGAGTGCAACGACGAGGAAGAGTCAGAACTGCGGTCAGTCTCAGGCAGGACCTCTGAGCGGCTCATCTCTGCGGTTGTCGACATATATCGTGCCCGGATGTATGGCTGGAGTGGCGGGAAGGTCTGTTGACGCGTGAGGTGTCGAGACACCCCTGTGCCCCCATTACCGCCCCCGTGGAGCACCGTGGAGAGCCGACTGGCCTCCTGGCTCGTCGTGATGGAAGCGATGCTCGGTTCTGGAAGCAAATTCTCTGCGCTGACTGGTCTCTTGTCCTGCCCGCTGCACGCTGAAGAAGGGTGTATCTCACTACTGCATGAAGAGAGTAGCGACAGAGAGCTCTGCCCCAGTTGGATGTCTTCTTCTTCCTCTAGGTGCTGTATGGGGCTGGAGGGGAGACGACGTTGCGGGCGGTGCTCCCCTACAGGGAGACTTTCCCGTCGGATAATAGTCCGGGATATGGGCGGGGGTTTGGGTAAACTGAGTGGGACCGAGTGTCTGCGCCCCACACGGTGCCCAGAGTCCACGTCGTCTCGACACGGTAGAGACGGTCTGCGGGAATCTGTTGTGGGGGGCAGGAGCAGCTCGACGCTCCCAGACATCTCGTCCTTCCCCTCCTCTTCTGAGCTGGCCTCATCCAGGAGCTCCGCGTCACTCATCTCTGTCTTGGTCTCCTGGTCCAGTTCCTGTTGAACCAGTGCCTCCCACTTCTCCTTGTTGACCCTGAGGTGCCCCATCATGCACGTGGACAGGTCGGTCTCCAAGAAGCGGTGCCACTCTTCCACCAGAGGAGACACCACAAACCGGAAGAACCCAGCCTGTATCTTGGGTATGGACGTGGAGTGTCGGTCGCAGAGCGAGGTCACGGGCAGGTTTAGCTGACGTTCGTAGTCACCCTGGCGGAAAAATTCCTCACACACCTTCTGACTCCACTTTCGGCTGACGTCCCAAGGGCGGCACGGGTTGGATATGTCTGCGCACTTGAGAGCAATCTGCAGGATGAAGTGCCTGTCCTCCGCGCGGCGCATGTCGAGTATCTTTTGATCCAAGTATCGCTAGAAACACAACAACAAAACAGTTTTCAAATAATAAACACAATGTTTTGAATTATTTTACCAAGCAAGCATTGCGAGTGATAAAACTTATTTAAAAAAAAATAAAAATCAAATTTTAAAATAAAAACAAATATTCAATCAGAGAAACTCAAAAGCTACAAATATAAATTTAGCATAAAAACTTTAATTTTAAAATATGAGTTCTAGTGTAAGAGTAAATTCAAGACTAGAAATCATTAATTCAAATTCAAAATCCAGGATCATAATTCAAATGAGATGTACCTTGAACTTGGTGAGGAACTCTTGTTGTCTCGTGATATCCGTGGCAAGGATGAGAGAGCTGATCTGTTGCTCCAACTCTTGGCGGTATTCTCCTAGTTGTTCAGCTATGTTACTCTCCAGCAGACAGCCAATAGCAGAGCGCCAGTGGTGGTTCTCCAGCACAGATGTATTCTGGTATAGAGAGATAGGAGGTGTTAGTTTCTGCGACATTCTGGTACTGCTGTATTGTGGGCCTTGTCTCCTCTTCAAGACTCCGGTCGAGATTCAAACCAAATACATGCATACTTGCCCTAGCAACTTTATATAGGAATGTTTAAAAAGAGAAACAATCACAGTTGTCCAATTACTGCATTTATAAGAAACATCCCTGTTGTCCGACTACTGCATCTATAATAAACATCATATTTGTCAAACTACTGCATCTTTAATAAACATCACAGGTGTCCAACTAGTGCATCTATAAGAAAAATCACTGTTGTACAACTACTGCATCTTTAATAACCATAACATTTGTCCAACTAGTGCATCTATAAGAAACATCATATTTGTCCAACTAGTGCATCAATAAGAAACATCACTGTTGTACAACTACTGCAGCTTTAATAACCACAATATTTGTCCAACTACTGCATCTTTAATAACCACAATATTTGTCCAACTAGTGCATCTATAAGAAACATCACTGTTGTCCAACTAGTGCATCTATAAGAAACATCACATTTGTCCAACTAGTGCATCAATAAGAAACATCACAGTTGTCCAATTAGTGTTGAGAGTTGAAGTAAAACTAACCTCATACAGTGCAGCCAGGTGGTTGGAGGTGGCAATGAGGAAAGGTTGGTTCACCCCTGGATGGTCCAAGTCGTGAGTCACTGCTGCTATGAGAGACGACATTATCTCCAGGGGAGTCAGGTGTGTTCGGATCTATACCACACACAGGTAGATCAGTAGGATGGGTTTTATTATATACTTACAAGTCTATTAGGATGTTACATTCTTGTGTAACTAGACATTTGTTTTCCAAAGGAGATCAATTTCATGGTTTTGTTCACACAAATATCCTCACTGTTAACTAACGCAACCTGTCTTTCACAGACATTCTACTGTCATGCTATTATGAGGATCGTATTTTGAGGCCCGAACAAAATTTCAATCACGTTCATACACTGGGTGTGTTTTATAGATAGCATACTACAAAGTTTGTAAAATATATAAGCAAATTGTGTTTCTAATTACTAAGATGAATTTGTAAAAAATTATGTTCAAGAGAGATTTAAATATGTCTAACTGATTGTTTATTCAAAAGTCATCTGAATAAATTAATGGGTTGTAAGTATTGTAATTACCACCCTCAAGAATGATGGCAAGTACTGTAGCTACCACCATCATAGATGACAAATACTGTAGCTGCCACCATCATAGATGACTAGTATTGTAGCTGTTACCATTACAGATGGCAAGTACTGTAGCTACCACCATCATATATGAATAGTATTGTAGCTGTTACCATTATAGATGGCAAGTACTGTTGCTACCACCATCATATATGACTAGTATTGTAGCTGTTACCATTATAGATGGCAAGTATTGTAGCTGTTACCATCATACATGTCAAGTACTGTAGCTACCACCATCATAGATGACTAGTAATGTAGTTGTTACCATCGTAGATGGCAAGTACTGTAGCTGCCATCATCATACATGACAAGTACTGTAGCTACCACCATCATAGATGACAAATACTGTAGCTACCACCATCATAGATGACAAATACTGTAGCTGCCACTATCATAGATGACAAATACTGTAGCTGCCACCATCATATATGGCAAGTAATGTAATTTAATTTAGCACCGCATCTTACTACCCGTTCAGGCTATACACTTAAGTACTAATTAGACTAATGGCTTAGGAATTGGGAAGGTTGAATTTAGAGGAAGTGAACCAACATTTGCGTGGATGAAGAGTAGACAACTATTTAGGAAAAACCAGTTCCCTCGACCGAGATTCGAACCTCGATTTCCCCATCCTAGGCAGTCAAGTTCAACACGAAACTAGCATGTTAGCTAACTATGCCACCGAGGCGGGTATAAGTACTGTAGCTGCCACCATCAGAATTGACAAGTATCGTAGCTGCCACCATCAAAGAAGGCATGTACTGTAGCTACCACCATCAGATACGGCAAGTACTGTAGTTATCTGTTTATCATTCTTACCTGTTCCTCCTGCAGGAAGCAATGCATTGCCTGGGTAACATCAGTCGCGTGTATGGAGTTGTGGTAAGGGTTGGTGCTATGGTAACCTTCTTCTATCAAGGCTGTAACATATCACACACACATGCACATATAACACTCGTAGATCTGTTCAGGGCGGTTCAGGCGGGGGGGGGGGAGGAGCAG
>CABFWO010002561.1:94341-116251 GCA_902155825.1 Timema genevievae
GGGGGGGTTAAGTTAAAATATTCTTTATTTCAATTCTAATTTAAAAAATAACAGAGATATTTTCACTAAATGAACATGAGGGGGAAAAAAAAGGTTTATATTAATCTTATCATAATCTTAAAATAGTATCAAATAAACAATAACAACGAACCACAACAACTATCGTGATAATGATGTGTCAAGGTCAACTCTGTTACTGTAATTTGAGCTATAAATTATGTCACAGCTTTGTACAAGAGTTCTTTTCTATGGTGATCTCTAATTGGTCTAGTGCCCTGCTCATTAAATAGTCATGTATTTCAATAATGAGCACACAATATTACATTTATACAGAACTGTGTCATAAAGAGCACAATTATTACTGAGATCTTGTTCCAGTCCAGTTAATGAGCGCAATTAATTAATATAACAATCAAGCAGTGGCGTAGCTATCATTATAAAGAAGGAGTGACTGAAATAATAATAGTAATAATAATAATAATTACATTAATCATAACTTATAAGTGATTTCCTTTTATTTTAGTTCCAGCAGATGGTTTAAATTTTAGAAAATATTGTATTAGCCACAGAATTTTGTACATATCACGACAGTGATTATAATGGCACTGTTAACAAGTGATCTATCAAAATTTTTTTCATTCCATTTTATAACTAGATTGAAACTAAATTATATAAACATAATTTTAATGCACAAAGAACACAAAATAATGTCTTCAAAGTTTAAATTAAAAGTAACCAACACATTCTTTTTAGAAAGGCAGCCGTTTTACAAATACTAGCATTTAAAAAAATACCAACACGAGTTGTATTGTTTAACTCACTAATAATATGTGTTTTTGTAAGTGAAATATTTCTTGCTGTATACCTTTGGACATAAAAAAGAGTGTGATTTATATTTGATTTAATTATATTACTCAAATATTTGACTTTGGTTTACGTATTTTCTCACGAATTTGTTGTTAAACTAAGTAAATATTTTTAGCTCAGGTAGAATATAAATATGTTTCATGCCTGAATAACCTTCCTAGTAATCTTCTCAAGTACTACACTTAATATCATCCCTGAGGGAACTACATTGTTACTATTGGAAAACAGCGTTGTCATTCTCTCGTTTTCGTGTGGTCAATCTCCTCTCAAGTATAAGACAAGTTTCGCAACACTGGTTAGTCGAGGTTGCCAGTAACTCCTTCTTACCCCAACACACCACTTTCAGACATGACTGAGAACGAGGAGATTTGACAACAATTAAGTGAGAGAGAGCGAAGATAAAGTTTTTTTTCCATAAGAACTTCAGTTCCCTCAGTAATGAAATTGGGCATAGCCACCCACCCCTTGTTCCTCTACAACTGCCCAACTCCCCTGCCCCTGTCACAGCTCATTGAGACTAGCTTCTTCTTGAGGTTAGTACCGTAGCACACTCCCAGACACAAATCTCGATACAATAGTTCACCTCGTAAGTAATTATAACTTGACCTGAAATTAAGAAAACAAACTGTCCCTCATCTTTGTCTTTTGGAGATTTAAAAGTTGTAATTATTCACGATGATTAAATTTATCTGATATCCCTGGCGGGGTGCGAACTGACCTCCTGTGACGGTGTCCAAGGTGAAGGCGTTGAATGGCCACTGACACACTCGTTCCAACACGCACTGCCAACATAACAAACACTCTCATACCAACAACGAAACAAAATAGCTGGTTTCACCTTGATGGACTTAACACAGCATTTTCTACTGCTCAGAGAAGTTTCTTTTTATCATCAATATGTTAAAATAAAGGTGATAAGAGACATTTATGTACTTAATGTGTACTTTCTTAACACTAGAAAAGTCAGTGGTTGTTTTTAACTCAAACTAAGACCCTGTACTAATAACGACCTGTACAGGCTCAAAACAGATCTGCTTCAGTATGCGGAGGTCGGGTTCGCTAACCTCTCAACCATGACTTGGGTTTCAGTTGTGCAGGGTGATACTAAATATTAATCAAGAGGTTTTGATGACTAAACCATCATCTCCAAGGAGACTTTTAACATACTATTGCAGGAATGTTTACAAGATGTTCACTCACCTGCACCTGACCATGATGGATGTCGTCCAACAAGGCAGGCTCTTGAGATAAGCTCCTTGTGGTGAGTCTCTTCCGTCTCCTCTTGTGCATCGTGAGGAACCTACCGGTCTGAAGGGGTCGTTGACAACTTGTGTCCAGCGTCTCTAACAGGAGCCAGTCAGAGTCTGAGAGATGTCTGGACCTGGTGGACGTCACTACTGGGCCTGGAACAATGATAGGAGCTACATCGTACCAGGAGCTACATCGCACCAGGAGCTACATCGTACCAGGATCTATATCACACCATGAGCCAATCAGAGTCTGAGAGATGTCTGTACCTGGTGGACGTCACCACTGGGTCTGGAACAATGAGAGGAGCTACATCGCACCAGGAGCTACACCGCACCAGGGGCTACATCGCACCAGGAGCTACATCGCACCAGGAACTACGTCGCACCAGGAACTACGTCGCACCAGGAGCTACGTCGCACCAGGAGCTACGTCACACCAGGAGCTACGTCACACCAGGAGCTACGTCGCACCAGGAGCTACATCGCACCAGGAACTACATCGCACCAGGAGCTACATAACACCAGGAACTACATCACACCCAGAGCTACGTCGCACCAGGAGCTACATCGCACCAGGAGCTACATCGCACCAGGAGCTACATAACACCAGGAACTACATCACACCATGAAGGTATCGTGGTGAGACGGTGCAGACGAGGTGGATACACAGGAGTGGGACTGAGAGGGTTCCTCTCATTGTTCTGCGAGCTGTGAGTTGGACCAGTTGAGGATCTCGCTCCTCCAGATGGAACAAGTCCTTGAAGCAGAAGCAGGAAGCGAACGGGAGCCGTGTTTATACAATGAAGTGTGATGAGGGGAACATTATCACTCAAGGACAGTTACTTAGGAGATTGCGCACGGGTCTTGGAGGAACGGGAGGATGTGAGGACGAGATAGGGAGGAATGAAGGACGAGAGAGGGAGGAAAGAAGGACGAGAGAGGGAGGATAGAAGGACGAGAGGAGGACGGAAGGACTCGCACAGGTGATTACACGGACTAAATGCAAAGCTCGTAGTCTGCTTTGACAATCACGAATATATCGGGGTTCGAATCCCGTTGGATGTATTAAAGGATTTTTTTCCCCCTGAATGTTTTCCCACTCTTCCTCCAGGCAAATGTGGGTGGGTACTTCCCTAGATTATATCTCCTCATGAGGCTAATTAAATGCTAATAGTAAGACGCAAATAGCTCCTGCACGCTACGGGAGTCGACAGGAAGAAACTGCCCCCTTCCCTTTCCGACAAGTTTCATGAATAAAATATTAGTCGAGGGGTGTTATCTATTAAGGGAGGGGGAGACTCGCTAACAGCCCCAAATACAGGTCAAAGGTCACTATTGATCCAACACAAGCAAAGATAAACTGTATTTTTTTACCTGAGGAGGAAGTTGATATATTAGCAATATAAGAAGAGGAAAATTGAAAGGTTTTAAAGAAGGCGGTATTAGAGCTGAACGCAGCTAAAGAACTCATCCTTCAAGTACTTGCAAATGAAGCATGTTGGAGATAAAGAATAAAGTGTCAGATGACCCAAGACGAAAGAGTTCACGAAGAATCTATGGCATCAGCCCGCAAGCGAGCTATACAAATTGAGCGGCCGCCGCATGTTAGCGAAGATAGTGCCAACATTTGCAGAGAGATGCTGTAATGTGGCCAGCAGAACAAACCACTCCCATCGTTAATCTCAGTTTTCTAGACCGTAGCCGCTACTTCTTTATCCAAGTAGCTCCACATTTGTCCTCGTGGGACTGAGTTGACCCCGTTCCAGACCCACTGCTTCACAGAGAGATCTGGTCAATCGAACCTGGGACCTCTGTAACCGCAGCCAGGAGCTCTGACCACTAGACCGTCATAAGCAAACAAATGACGTGTTGAAGTGACTCGCAAACACGTGGTACTATTCACTCTACGTTCCCGTCACGTGATAGTTTTCCCTTGAACAACTCTTTTTAAGTTATAAGATGACTTGAGTTGTGATGGCTTCCATTTAAAAACACGAGGCGAACCTTTACGTTAAGTGAACGACGTTACGTTTGCGTTGAGTTGAACGTGATCCCGGATAAGAAAGGCAGGGTTGGTTGCAAGGCCATAAGCCAGCCAATAATTTCAGGGGGGGTTTTTGGTGGGCATATCCCTCAATTGCCGGAAGATAGAAAAAAATTCTAAAGGATAAAGAGTTCTAGAAGCCATCTGATGTGTTTATTATGGCAACATTACCCCCTACCTGCAGAAGGCTTGGACAATTTCTAAATATTAAACACTTTTAGAAGCTCTCTTAAGTGATTTTTATGGTAACACAGCCCCCAAGTTTGTAGTTGATATTGTTTGAACCATAAATAGAGCCATGTATATTTTGTTCATAGAATTTCGGAGGGGGTTTGAACCCCCAAAACCCTCCCCTGGCTACGGCCTTGGTTGAGGGGGATCGTCCACTATTAAATGTCGGAGGGAGTAATGTCAAGCCGAGGGAGGGAGCTATGAAGCAACTTGTGTAGGTTATACAGCTCGAAACAGGCGTCATACAAAAACCACCGCAGAACCTAAACAGGTGAAACCATTTTATCATATTATTTTTAAAATACAAGGATTTGACATTTTAAAAAAATGTACGCAATCTACCCATTGCCATGCGAGGAATGCAGAAAAACCGCATTTTGATACGTTTTTTGGTTCGAACGTTATCATGTGTACGATTTCCCGGTTGATCGGCTGTGAGACGGGTTCTTAAGGCGCCCGCCTCGGTCAGCAAGAAACTGTAAATTGGTGTTATACCCCAAGGATACAACGGTCTGTGTCGTTTTCTGGAACTAAATCTATATTCTGACTAAGCTTATACTCCCTTTCGCCCTTCACTTGCAAACGCCGTTTGTCATATAAATAAGAAAGAGGGGAAGTAAAACTAGGAAACTTCTTATCTCAAGGTAAAGAGGAAATCTCGAATATCTTAACATTTTCTGTTGTGAGCCTATCAAACAATTACTGTATTTGTTAGAGGAAGGCTAAATCTAGAGCCCTTTTCCATCAAGCCTAGGCTCATGGCTCTGCAAATATCCTCACATTTCTTGTGGGAGTTCTGAAGCTTCAAAACCACTAAAATGATTCTTACTTATCTCAGAATGTTCTGTTGTGAGCTTGTTAACCCTCCTAATACCAGTTTTTTTGTTGTTGTTTCCTTGAATACCGTTGGAATCACTGAAGATCCTAGTACCACTTTGAGATATAATGTATTTCACCTTCACCCTTGAGTCACTAACACAATATATTACTTTATTTAACAGCTTATGTAATGTTGTTACTTTGAACATAAACACTAGTATAGACTTTTATTTTTAGAGTACCAAAGAGTTATAGATAGATTGTAACTTGTCCGACTACAATGTACAATGAGTGGACAATATTTTCATACATTGGATTATTATTATTTTCGGTTCAAATAAAAGATGAACACTTGTACCACTAATAATTATGCTTCTTATTTTATAATCAATCCCATAATAAACACTGTCAACATTTTTCACCCCTTTGAACTACTTTAAAAAAAAAGTACTGAGTCTTACTACCCGTTTGGGTATGCGCCTATGTACTAATTACACTAATGTTTTAGGGATTAGGAAGGTTTAATTGCGAGGAAGTGCACCCACATTTGCGTGAAAAACCACCCTCAGTGCACCCGAACGGGATCGAACCCCGATCTCCCCATCTTCGGCAGTCTTGTCCAACACGTGGGTAGCGCGTTAGACCACGCGGCCACCGAAGCGGGTCTCTGAGCCACTGTTGTTGTCTAATAAGTATCATCACGCAGATGTTTATTTTTCAAAGAGATTCCATGATTAATACCCTTATATTATTGTCATTATTTGTCTTTATATTCCAATTTAATTTAGGTATTGTTAGTATATTTCTCTATTGTTGAGGTTAAAAGATTATTTCCCGTTTTTCCCTTTTTAGTTTGTCATTCATCGTGAATTACGCTACAGGTATATTCAAATAACAAAATAACTAAGGGAATTTATTTCGAAATATAAATAATAACACCATCGGTTAACTCAATGTAATTTCAGTTGCTATGTAAAGTACATATGAACCAAAATACCTCAAGTGTGAACCCATGACTTTGTTGTGTTATAGTTGAGAATCATAGCAGGTTTGGCTCTTCCGTTATCTTGTCTTAGCTGAATAAAGCACAGTAGGTACTCAAAAGAGGCACCATTCTACTAGGGATGTGGTATCGAGAGAAAAGTATCGATACTGTATTCATTAAAAGTATCGGTAGAAAAATATCGATACCATACTAGTATAGAAAGAAAAGTATCGATAACAGTAAGTATCGGTATCGAAATTTAAATCTGGAAAAATATTCTTTTATCTTTTTTGCATCATAATTGTATTTTAATATTTATTTTAACATTGAAAATTATAATGAATGAGCTCTACAAAAGTTTATTTTGAAATATTGTAATTGGTTCTTCCTCCACAGTCCACCCCAGTAAACATTTTAATCCCAGCATGAGTGAAGATAACAAAAAAAGTTGTTTCTTTCGATACCGACCCGGTACCGGAGCGTGAGTACTAATATCAGTAAAAATATCGAGTAAAAAAATATGCTTGTATCGAAAGGAAAATATCGATACTAGTAAAGTATCGATACTTTTTTCACATCCCTACATTCTACCTTTTTTATGGACAGTATGATACAATATTGTATTGAATTGTGAAATCCAACTTCTGTACTAGCTTGAAAATTTGTTTTATTACTCCTAGTATTGTTAGTTGTTTATTTTTCAGCACTATTGCTAGACTGCTTGTGAAAGATTTATCTACAGTAATATTTCTTCCCCTTTGCTCCAGGTAATTCAAAAGATCATGGACCACTTTAGTACCCTGAATCATCTCTCTAAGAATAGTAGTATTATTCCCTGATAGTACTCGAATGGTTATTACAAGAGCCCTGTAAAAATGGTGACGCGATAAGGCGAAAAGTGCCATACAAAGATGGAATCAAGTACTTTTTCCTTTCATAGTTTTTAGATATAATTTACAATGTTTTTGAAAAGTGAAATAAAACGATATTGTCTTGTTACACGAAATCTTCTTATAAAACGAAATAACACCGCTTTTACAAACAAACAAAAATCTTTAAATAAACAAGAAATTATGAAGAAATTAAGCAGAAATTTTGACCATGCTGTAATTTGATTAGTAATTTGTTGTAGTGTAAGCTAACTTTAGGCTACAAAATCGTGAAATATGCAGACAAACTTACAAAGAATTTTAAAGCAAATATATAAGGGTTCAATAATATCGGTCCCGGCACAGATTTATCTGATTGCCAAACCCTTCCTTCACCTCTGACAAGACGTGTATTAATCACAAATTGTGAATGTGAGGAATGCCAGGCCTCCACCGTGGTTCGGATTCTACGTTAAACTGTAGGTCCTTCATTTCATCTCACAATCACCCTACCATTGCACATTAACGTAAGTGCGTATAACCCGAACGGGTAGTAAGACGCGGTAATAATAATAATAATAATTCAATAATAAATTTTAATTTTGTATACATTGTCTCAATATGGAAATAATACTTAAGGTGCGGCAGAAGGGAGCACAAGTAATTTTACAGTTTTTATATTATTACATTCTTTTGGCCAAAATAAATCAAATATTTCTCCAGTAGCAACATAAGAGTTTAGTTTTCTGCACATGCTAATATCAACAGATCTTGAATATCTATCAAGGGTATCCTGGAATTTTGTCAAAACTTTTTAAATAAAGAAAAAAGTTTTGACAAAATTCCAGGATACCCTTGATAGATATTCAAGATCTGTTGATATTAGCATGTGCAGAAAACTAAACTCTTATGTTGCTACTGGAGAAATATTTGATTTATTTTGGCCAAAAAATTTATATTCTATAAAAACTGTAAAAATACTTGAGCTCCCTTCTGCCGCACCTTAAACACCTCAGATAGCATGTAATTTTGAATAAACACAAAATAACACCGAAAAGTGATATTTAAAAAACTAAATTTAACTAAAAATAAAACAATTTTTACGGGGCTCTAGTTATTACATAATATTCTGCTGATCCTCTGTGAAGTTCTCATCTGGACTGTCAGCATCTTGTCATAAGTCTCTGCGTCAGGAATACACTTGTTATTGGTGACCATTTATTGTCATTCAACATTACCAAACCATACACAACAAGATATTTGTGGGTTTTATTTCCTTAGAACCGCGTCTTTCTTACTACCTGTTATTTATCTGATTGCCAAACCCTTCCTTCACCTTTGACAATACATAAATTAATCACAATTTGTGAGTGTGTGGAATGCCAGGCCTCCACCGTGGTTCGGATCCCACATTAAACTGTAGGTCCTCCATTCCATCTCACAATCACCCTACCATTACAAATTAGCGTAAGTGCGTATAAACCGAAAGGGTAGTAAGATGAGGGGCTAATAATAATAATAATAATAATAATAATAATAATGATAATAATACCTGTTCAGTTTACATTCATACAGTAGACACACAATTATCCTAGCCCCGCTTATCCGAGGCTCCGTGTTAACCGAGCCACTCATTCTGTTAAAGTGTCCAATTTTAACACAATATTTTATACAATAGTTTTTACTTCAAATTATAGGCTACATATATGCTGTATTACTATAACTAGTATAAAGTATTGTTTACAATACTTTTGTACAACACTGTGTTAAATGCAGGAGAAGTGATTTGAGAAACAATTACGAACAACAGCCAGAACACTGCAGCTGCCGTTATGCCGCTCAAAATGCCGAACAAAACTAATAATTTCAAACATGCAAACAATTTACACAAATGTAGTGCGTTATAGTGTTTTACAAATTGTAACCTCTAATTTATAACATAACCTATAAATCCTACACGCTCCGTATCATCCGAGGTAGGCTCGGTCCCAAGTGCCTCGGTTAATCGCGAGTCTATTTCACGTACTGATTTGCTCTAGTGAGTTACTAGAGAGTAGGGTTGAATGTAGAGGAAGTGTACCCACATTTTCGTGGAGGGAGATCAGAAAACAGTTTGTGAGGGAAAACTCAGTACACCCGACCGCGATTCGAACCCCAATATCCCTGTCATCAGTTGTCTAATCTATTGCGAGAGTGACGCCTTAGACCATGCAGCCACCAAAGCGGCTGATATTTGTGTGAATTGGACTTAATATACACAAAAGTTCACTAACGCTTTGACCAACGACAAACAACCAAATGCGTGTTCTTTCCCGAAGACAAACATGAGCCTTATCATTCCTCTGTATAATGAAGATGATACAATATTTGGCTAGTGTTTGACATTTTAAATGTATTTTACAATACTACGCAAAGGATTGTATTTAAAAATAAATTCATTTAGAGTATACAAAGATAAAAAAACAAATGTATTTAAGCTTGGGGTCCGCTATTACCCCAACGGTTCTAACTGTAATTAAAGGTATAAAATACTATTCATTTAAGAAACAAATAATTTTTAAAAAATAGAGTGCAAAGTAAATATCTAAATTAACCAAAAAAGTCAGAATTTATATATATATATATATATATATATTAGAGGCTATACAGGTCAACAAAGTTGCGTTGGTGTCTCCAGTGACCTGATGGTATTAGGAGGTTTAATTAAATAAATGGTACGGTGCACCGAGTAGGCCTTCTCACGCCTTTACCTAAAATTTGAGACGCTTTCTTAGAACTAGTAAGATACCGGTATGTGAAACGAAATATTATACATTGTTACAGAAACACATTAAAAAATTAACATCTTGGTTCACCAAAGAATATAACAATCAAATCTTGTTTTCCCAGACCTCCATTAAAAAAATATATTTATTTGCTTATAACTCTAAAACTATGTGTTTGTTTTTTATAAATATATTTCAAATAATAGTTGTTTTTCTATTTTTAAGAGTCCTACAACTTTTCAACGATAAGTTATTTAGGATCTCAAACAATTTCGGAGATATGGTCAAAATTAGAGACATTCGCTCATGTAAAGTACCCCAAAAGTCAATTTCCCGGAAAAATGAGATGCGCCATTTTGTTTTTAATGTTAAACAGTGCCTAGCCATGAATTTGAATAAAGGTCGTTAGAGCGGATTTCGATTGAGCTACCTTTAATTTTAGGGTTGTATGGATAATTCACGATTCACGATCATTACTAATCACATCGTGAGGAGGTCATGTAACAGGAAATGCACCAGGATCAATATGGAGCGAACCCCCTTCCTACGTAGTCTATGTGTGGGCCACCAAAACAAGGCGGGAAGTATACCTGGCACACAGCAGGCGAACCTCTGGACTGAGTAGCACAGTACAAAATAATTCACTTTTTCCTTGCCTTTTGGCGCAACGGGGAGAGGATTGACCTTAATGCGAGAATTAGGAACAACACTGTTCGAGGTAGGAACGTTTGACCAACAGTCAGTTAGAAGCAAAGTATAATATTAGGTTACGTGTAGGGGAGAGTCATTGAATACCGATCAGCTTTTTTTACTCGATGGATTTCACATGAACGAGGCTCTGATTAGTGCTGTTCCCTAGCGAGACATATTGTAACGATGCGTTTGGATGTTTGTGGAATATTTCAGATTTTTATCGTTTTCAAACTTTTGTTGTGCTTCAACGATATTAGCAGTAAGTAGCTTTTTAATTTAACTTTAATATTTTACCACTACTCTACTTATAGTATCTTAAAACTTAAAACTTAAAACTTAAAAAAGAAGATAAGAGACTTTTTAGTATTTAGTCAGTAACTAAAAGATTTTTTAAAATTACTAATATTGATTATTTTAAGGTGAAGGCTAAGAAATAAAGTTCATAAAATAATGTTTTCGTGAGTCAGTTGTGGGATAATCTTGTAAAATAAAATGAATAATATCTCAGGAGTTTTAATAAATTAAGAAATAAACAAATAGCTACTTTTTATTTTTGTACTATGATTTCCTCAGTCACGAAATTGGCTTAGGGGTTTATCTGGACATAAAACCCAATGAAACTCTCTTTATGAGTTTTTATTTGTAAAATAGTAAAGATTTAGCTTGAATTTTCTTTTTTTTTAAATAGCACCATCAAGGTGAAATACATTTTTATATCTCTGATCGGTATTACCCGAAAAAGTGGGCAATATCGATCAAAGATATTGTTTTGAAAATTTAAATATTTCATCTAAACCATTAAAAAAATTGTATCATTGTTGGTTCTAAATACTAAAATAGTCGCTATAATCATTCTAGTAATAAAAATACTTTTTTATTTACTTCCCTATTTTTAGCTATTTTTTTTCGAAAAGTGATCGATATTCACCAACTCTCCCCTAAATAAAACACAATCTTGTGTCCAGAAACTTGTAAGCAATATATTGAGTCCAGAGACTAGTAAACACAATCTTGTGTCCAGAGACCAGTAATCACAATCTTGTGTCCAAAGACTTGTAAACAATATATTGTGTCCAGAGACTAGTAAACACAATCTTGTGTCCAGAGACCAGTGAACACAATCTTGTGTCCAGAGACCAGTGAACACAATCTTGTGTCCAGAGACCAGTAAACACAATATTGTGTCCAGAGACCACTGAACACAATCTTGTGTCCAGAGACCAGTAAACACAATATTGTGTCCAGAGACCAGTGAACACAATCTTGTGTCCAGAGACCAGTAAACAAAATCTTGTGTCCAGAGACCAGTAAACACAATCTTGTGTCCAGAGACCAGTGAACACAATCTTGTGTCCAGAGACCAGTGAACACAATCTTGTGTCCAGAGACCAGTAAACACAATCTTGTGTCCAGAGACCAGTAAACACAATCTTGTGTCCAGAGACCAGTAAACACAATCTTGTGTCCAGAGACCAGTAAACACAATCTTGTGTCCAGAGACCAGTAAACACAATCTTGTGTCCAGAGACCAGTAAACACAATCTTGTGTCCAGAGACCAGTAAACACAATCTTGTGTCCAGAGACCAGTAAACACAATCTTGTGTCCAGAGACCAGTAAACACAATCTTGTGTCCAGAGACCAGTAAACACAATCTTGTGTCCAGAGACCAGTAAACACAATCTTGTGTCCAGAGACCAGTAAACACAATCTTGTGTCCAGAGACCAGTAAACACAATCTTGTGTCCAGAGACCAGTAAACACAATCTTGTGTCCAGAGACCAGTAAACACAATCTTGTGTCCAGAGACCAGTAAACACAATCTTGTGTCCAGAGACCAGTAAACACAATCTTGTGTCCAGAGACCAGTAAACACAATCTTGTGTCCAGAGACCAGTAAACACAATCTTGTGTCCAGAGACCAGTAAACACAATCTTGTGTCCAGAGACCAGTAAACACAATCTTGTGTCCAGAGACCAGTAATCACAATCTTGTGTCCAGAGACCAGTAAACACAATCTTGTGTCCAGAGACTTGTAAACACAATCTTGTGTCCAGAGACCAGTAAACACAATCTTGTGTCCAAAGACCAGTAATCACAGTCTTGTGTCCAGAAACCAGTAAACACAGTCTTGTGTCCAAAGACCAGTAATCACAGTCTTGTGTCCAGAGACTAGTAAATACAATCTTGTGTCCAGAGACTAGTAATCACAATCTTGTGTCCAGAGACTAGTAAACACAATCTTGTGTCCAGAGACTAGTAAACACAATCTTGTGTCCAGAGACTTGTAAACACAATCTTGTGTCCAGAGACTTGTAAACACAATCTTGTGTCCAGAGACCAGTAATCACAATCTTGTGTCCAGAGACTTGTAAACACAACCTTGTGTCCAGAGACACAAGATGAGGCAGGGTGTTAAGTCTTTACTTCCACTCTACTAGCATTATCCTGTGATTGCCCCCAGCACTAGGAGTGTATAGTTCCCCTCAGCACTAGGAGTGTATAGTTCCCCCCAGCACTAGGAGTGTATAGTTCCCCTCAGCACTAGGAGTGTATAGTTCCCCTCAGCACTATGAGTGTATAGTTCCCCCAGTACTAGGAGTATATAGTTCCCCCCAGCACTAGGAGTGTATAGTTCCCCCAGTACTATGAGTGTATAGTTCCCCAGCACTAGAAGTGTTTAGTTCCCCCAGTACTATCAGTGTACAGTTCCCCCAGCACTATGAGTGTATAGTTCCATCATCTCTAGACGTGTATAGTTCCCCTAGTACTAGAAGTGTATAGTTCCCCCAGCACTAGAAGTGTATAGTTCCCCCAGTACTATCAGTGTATAGTTCCCCCCTGTGCTATCAATGTATAGTTCCCCCCAGCACTATAAGTGTATAGTTCCCCTCAGCACTAGGAGTGTAGTATATTATTTAGTTCCCCCTAGACAGGATGTGGGACCAGAGTGTGCGGGTGGTCCACGTGTCTAAGCCCAGCTTGTTCAAGGTCGATGACACTTGCACACGTGTCGACAACAACTATAGTCTTCGCCAAGGCACTGTGAACTCCATATTGCGATCGTCACGTCAGCCTACACTCGCTAAAAGACGGGGTAAAATGGGGGGAGGGGGAGGGGGGACACTTGGAACTACCGTGACGTGTTGGAACTGTCAGCTCTGATGAAACAAACTTTCTTCTTCCAGCTCGGGACACTCGAAAGATGGAAGAGCGTTTGGAAAAACTGGGTCTGTTTTCTACCTTCTCATCGGGTGGGCTTTCGAGCGAAAACTGGGACTAATATTGATACAGGAACTAACAAACACGACTAATCTAAAGACTAAAAACTACAAATAGCCCCAGAATTAGCAACCTCGAATAGCCCGGGACAAAAAACCACGAATAACCCCAGGATTAGCAACCTCGAATAGCCCGGGACTTAAGCCACGAATAACCTGAGGATTAACAACCGCGAATAACCCGGGATTAAAAACCAAGAATAACACCAGGATTAGCAAACCCGAATAACCCGGGATTAAAAACCAAGAATAACACCAGGATTAGCAAACCCGAATAGCCCGGGACTAAAAACCAAGAATAACACCAGGATTAGCAAACCCGAAAGCCCGGGACTAAAAACAAAAAATAACACCAGGACTAGCAAACCCGAATAGCCCGAGACTAGGAATCACGAATAATAGTTGGGCTAACAAATATCAAGTAAATCAATGGTTTAAGCAGCTGCATACGAGGAAACTGGAGGAGTAACATAAGCGTTTCAAGAATTCGGAAGTCACCGGAAGTTATGTCGACTTTGCCACCAGTTTATAAAGTGTGGCCTGTTCTCAAGAGACGCTCCTGCAGATTGTCCTTCCTGGCATTAGAGTGTACAGGTAATAAATGGCATCCCGCAGGACTAATTAAAGGATCAGCGACAAAAGAACGCCATGTTTGAAGCTCTCGGCCATTTAAATACCGCCTCTGGGTTCTCGGTCGTAAATAATTAATGGCATGTACTGAACCTTCACCCACGATCGAGTCAATCAGACTTTCACTCTGGAGGATAAACATACACTTCAGAGGCAAACATACACACATCATAGGCAAACATATACACTTCAGAGGCAAACATATATACTTCAGAGGCAAACATATACACTTCAGAGGCAAACATATACACTTCAGAGGCAAACATATATACTTCAGAGGCAAACATATACACTTTAGAGGCAAACATATACACTTTAGAGGCAAACATATACACTTTAGAAGCAAACATTTCTTGTGTTGGCTGCTGAGATCCAGCTCACTCCATTGTATAGTAAGCTGAAACACCTAGGACATGATATATTCCAGTTAAAGCACCTTGGACGATAATATATTACCGCTGAACCACATGAGACATGGTATACTCCAGCTGAAACACCTGGGACATGGTATACTCTAGCTGAAACATCTGGGACATGATATAATTCGGCTGAAACACCTGGGACACGGTATACTTAGGCTGAAACACCTGGGGCATGGTATACTCTAGCTGAAACATCTGGGACATGGTATAATTCGGTTTAAACACCTGGGACATGGTATACTTCAGCTGAAACACCTTGGACATGGTATAATTTAGCTGAAACACATGGGACATGGTATAATTCAGCTGAAACACCTGGGACATGGTATAATTCAGTTGAAACACCTGGGACGATGATATAGTACAGCTTAGCCACATGGGACATGGCATAGTATGCTGAAACACCTGGTACGTAAGTATAGTCCAGCTAATTGACTAGTTTACAACCAAATATGAATAATTAATGGCGTTGTATTATATTAGAAACAATGAAGGTGGGATTAAACCATCATTTGTCGGTATAATTTACATTTGTAAGCTAAACAATACAAATGTTGATGGTAGATGTTTTAATAGATGAGATGTAGTTGGCGTGAGGCTGGCGATAGTGACCCGTCTGTTCGTGTCTTTTAGCTAGGGAAGATAGCAGGAACAGTGTAATAAACCAGTGGGTGAAGACAGGTAGTTGTACTATCCTGTGCCTGATAGGAGCAGGAGCAATGTAATAAACCAGTGGGTGAAGACAGGTAGTTATTCTATCCTGTGCCCGTTGGGAGCAGGAACACTGTAATAATCAAGTAGTTGAATACAGGTAGGTGTACTATCCTATGCCCGTTAGGAGCAGGAGCAATGTAATAAACCAGTGGGTGAAGACAGGTAGTTGTACTATCCTGTGCCTGATAGGAGCAGGAGCAATGTAATAAACCAGTGGGTGAAGACAGGTAGTTATTCTATCCTGTGCCCGTTGGGAGCAGGAACACTGTAATAATCAAGTAGTTGAATACAGGTAGGTGTACTATCCTATGCCCGTTAGGAGCAGGAGCAATGTAATAAACCAGTGGGTGAAGACAGGTAGTTGTACTATCCTGTGCCTGATAGGAGCAGGAGCAATGTAATAAACCAGTGGGTGAAGGCAGGTAGTTGTACTATCCTGTGCCTGTTGGGAGCAGGAACAATGTAATATTCAAGTGGGTGAAGGCTGGTACTTATTGTATCGTGGGCGGGCCCCAAAGCGCACGTTCAGAACATTAAATGACAAGGTGACCATCACCATAACCACGCGTGACTAGGACTTCCACATTACATCAGTCTTCCTGGGTAGCTCAGTAGCCAGGGGTACCAGAGGAACATCGCTCGAGAATATCTCACATCAAGTTGGCGACTGTGTTCGTCCTGTTATCCGGATATCACAACTCCTGTCCTGTTAACAGTGTTTGGTGGTTTGTCTGGTCAGAGAGAAATATATTGGGTTAGATTGGTTTTTAATTAAACTATCGGACAATATTACTTGAGAAGTTTTGCGTTTCTTTACCAACACAATCATTTACTCGGGATGTAAACAAATTTTTCAATTGCTCTACATAACTAGCCTCGGCATTCCTCGTGAACAGTTCAAAACAAGATCTTAAATCATCCAACCGGACGTTCTCTTTAATTGGGACAAATTGCCCAAATATTGCCGACTGTTAGCTCAACATGTCCACTACTAGATTGCCTTTGGTTCATTCCTTGGTGCTCCTGATATTGCTGACTGTTAGCTCAATAGATTCACTACTAGATTGTCTCGAGTTCATTCCTTGGTGCTCCTGATATTGCTGACTGTTAGCTCAATAGAGTCACTACTAGATTGTCTCGAGTTCATTCCTTGGTGCTCCTGATATTGATGACTGTTAGCTCAATAGATTCACTACTAGATTGCCTTTGGTTCATACCTTTGTGCTCCTGATATTGTTGACTGTTAGCTCAATAGATTCACTACTAGAGTGTCTCGAGTTCATTCCTTGGTGCTACTGATATTGCTGACTGTTAGCTCAATAGAGTCACTACTAGATTGTCTCAAGTTAATTCCTTGGTGCTCCTGATATTGCTGACTGTTAGCTCAATAGATTCACTACTAGATTGTCTTGAGTTCATTCCTTGGTGCTTCTGATATTGCTGACTCACGAATTTGTCAGGAAATAGCTTCAATAATATATACATTGTATCCTCAGGTGATTTTGCATCCTCTCTATAGGTGATTGAAGCTGCAGTTTAAAAATAATTCAAAAGGTATGTTTAGTAATTTTTTATTCACCGCGTCGTACTACCTGTTCAGGTTATACGCATATATTATAATTACTCTATAGGGGTATGGATGAAGAAGGAAGTATTTTAGAGGTAAAACACCCGCATTTGCGTGTAAGGAGTGTGGGAAACCATTTAGGGAAAACCACCTTGAATAGACCCGCACGGGATTCGAACCCTGATATCCCCATCATTAGCTGGCCAGTCCAACACGAGAATGACCCCTTAGACTGTTTGGCCATTAAAGCAGGTATTATTTAGCCTATTTCTTTATTTTATTATTGTAATTATTAGCTGAGTTATTGTTTTATGTAATTAACATATTTTATATTTACCGCCTTGCTTAAGACAGCAATTTATTTTCGTTAGGGTGGTATATCTGCTAAAATGTGTTTTCTCGCGAGATTTGGACCAGTCCATAAATTGTTTGGTCCGATAGTGGACGTTTGTCAGCACCCGCATCTCAACTTCCCCATTCTTCCGTTTATGTACACAATGAAGACCTCCTTACATTTAGTTCGGTGAACTCTTCTCTGATGTGGCTCCTAAATTAATTTTGCGTGTTGAATGAAGAAGATAATCTCGTGATAGCTCACTCAGTTCATAATCACTACCGGAACTTCACCAGATAATCAGCTCCAGCTAGGTCTATAATCACTACCGGGACTTCACCAGATAATCAGCTCTAGCTAAGTCTATAATCACTACCGGGACTTCACCAGATAATCAGCTCCAGCTAGGTCTATAATCACTACCGGGACTTCACCAGATAATCAGCTCCAGCTAGGTCTATAATCACTACCGGGACTTCACCAGATAATCAGCTCCATCTAGGTCTATAATCACTACCGGGACCTCACCAGATAATCAGCTCCAGCTAGGTCCATAATCACGTATTTTGATATAGTGGAATATAAATATTTAATTATCCCTCGACCCCCAAAACATAGTCATTAGATCCCCTAAACTGTTAAGAGTTTAAAGGTAAGGAGACCATAGACGCGGGGAGGGAAGTGAACCGGTAGCGCTCGCAGTTTGACAAAAACTGGTTGCTGCCCCCACGCTTTCTGGATTGGAACGTGGCATTACCACCTTTAACTTGGAGTGCAGAGCTGTAGACACACTGTTACACTTAAAAATTTCTAGGTCCACATAGAAACTCAGTCAACAAGAGTGCCACTATGCAAGGTCCATATATAAAGTCAATTAACAAGAGTGCCACTATGCAAGGTCCATCTAGAAAGTCAATCAACAAGAGTGCCACTATGTAAGGTCCATCTAGAAAGTCAGTCAACAAGAATGCCACTATGCAAGGTCCATCTAGAAAGTCAGTCAACAAGAGTGCTATTTGTAAGATCCAGTCAGTCAACAAAAGTGCCACTATGCAAGGTCCATCTAGAAAGTCAGTCAGCAAGAATGCCACTATGCAAGGTCCATCTAGAAAGTCAATCAACAGAAGTGCCACTATGCAAGGTCCATCTGTAAAGTCAATCAAAAGAGTGCCACTATGCAAGGTTCATCTAGAAAGTCAATCAACAAGAGTGCTATTTGTAATTTGTAGGGTAAACATGCTAAGTCATTCGACAAGATTACTATTTACAAGATCCATTTAACAGGTCATATGACAATAGTAGGGAATACAAGGACAGTCTATCAAGAGGGCGGACCCGGAATAGTGTGACAGTGCATCGTCCCCTGAGACAGGACGGCGTCTAAACGACACCCACGCCTACCGGATGGTTCAATTGCCCATCATGAATGTTTCAGGAGGCCGTATGAGAATAGGTCCTAATGAATATCTACGGATGCTAAGATGATCCCTGCTGTTCTGCAGACAAGATATGCAGCCTGACGAGTTCAAGGAATACAGTGGACTATTTAGATAAGTTCTTGTTCTGTTTTTCTTATTTAAATGTTTTTTTAATTCGAACGAGTAGATGAATTTGAAAGTAAAAATGACTATAATTTGAATAAATGTCTAAGACTATCCAACAGAGCAGTGTGAGTTGAGAACAAGTATATATCTGAACAGAAAACAGCTAGTCCTACAAAGAGGCATAACAGCTAAACCGACACAGGAGCATAATAGCTAGACCGACACATGAGCATATTAGCTAGAACTACACAGGAACAGAGCAACTAGACCGACACAGGAGCAGAGCAGCTAGACCGACACAGGAGCATATTAGCTAGAACTACACAGGAACAGAGCAACTAGACCGACACAGGAGCAGAGCAGCTAGACCGACACAGGAGCATAATAGCTAGAATTACACAGGAGCAGAGCAACTAGACCTACACAGGAGCATAATAGCTACAGGAGCAGAGCAGCTAGACCGACACAGGAGCATAATAGCTAGAACTACACAGGAGCAGAGCAACTAGACCTACACAGGAGCATAATAGCTAGAACTACACAGGAGCAGAGCAGCTAGACTTACACAGGATCATAAAAGCTAGACCGACACAGGAGCAGAGCAACTAGACCGACACAGGAGCATAATAGCTAGAACTACACAGGAGCAGANACCGACACAGGAGCATAATAGCTAGAACTACACAGGAGCAGAGCAACTAGACCTACACAGGAGCATAATAGCTAGAACTACACAGGAGCAGAGCAGCTAGACCTACACAGGAGCAAAGCAGCTAGATCTACACAGGAGCAGAGCAGCTAGACCTACACAGGAGCAGAGCAGCTAGACCTACACAGGAGCAGAGCAGCTAGACCTACACAGGAACATAAAAGCTAGACCTACACAGGAGTATAAAAGCTAGACCTACACAGGAGTATAAAAGCTAGACCTTTCTCCCACTGACATCTGTGTTCAGACAAGGAAATCTCCAGGTCCTCGAGAGCCGATATCCCAACCGAAAGTGTTGTTGAAGTCCGGACATGACGTCAAGGCAGGGAATAGAGAGTCAGTCCTTGGGCGGAAACCATTAAATTAGGTCAGAGGTCATCTCGAGCCGGGAGGGAGTTGGACACTGCGGACATTACCGAGACAATTGTGGGGAGAATAATCTGATACAGCTAGTGGAGAGAATAATCTGATACAGCTAGTGGAGAGAATAATCTGAGACTGAGATTTATCTGAGACAACTAGTGGAGAGATTTATCTGAGACAAGTTGTGGGGAGATTGATCTGAGACAACTAGTGGAGAGATTTATCTGAGAACAAGTTGTGGGGAGATTGATCTGATACAGTGTATGTGGCATTAGGCGTGGAGCTCTAGTAGCTTATAATCTGTTTGCTGATATAATGGCAGTGGCGGCTCATGATATTTATTTTTGGTGGGGCCAGGTTAAAGCTTACCGGTAATGATTTTTCCTCAACACGTGTTAGCATAAAAAATTAAATTCATTTACGTTTTCTTACTTTAAAAAAATCACTAGAATTACAAAATCACTAAGCAATTCTACAAACAGAAATAATAAAATAACACAGGTTTTGAACTAAACTTACCAAGGGATCACACTATTTTATGATTTGTACAAAAGTTGGGCAAGTCTGTTCTTCTGACTGGCAAACAAATGTTTTAAACCTACATACATTTTTCAAACGAATTGCACATTACTAATGTTTTTTAATTTTTTCGCTTAAATGTTTAAGATCCTTACAGCCTACCGTTTTCCACAACCTCATACCACCAAATAATTAACAATAAAACAAAATAAGTCTTGTTTTTCTTCACTCACAGTTAACCACAATTTTTGACCAAAGCAAGAATTAGAAAAAGTTCTTTTTTTCTTGCCATCCACATGCATAAATCAAAAGTCACTAGGCTGATGTGCCCCTAACCATTTAATTTCCAGTTTTTCTTGCATTTTTAATGAAAAAAACACAGAGTTTTTAATAAAGTAACTATTTTATTAATTTTAATTAATCACTTTAACTCGCCACCTAACTTATTGGGTCTTTAACACATATTAAATACACGCTAAAACAAAATATAAAGCATCTTTATTGCTCCCACTGGGCGACGAGACTTATCTGAGAGGGGCTGGCTCCTGTCAGCTTCTCCATTTTTAGTCATTGGAGTCTCAAGCGCTGGTACAGTCGTATGACGATTGCAGCGAGTAATGAATCCTCTTGGGACTGGGATTTTGAATAACGAATCGAATAATTCACTGTGTGTAGAGTATAGTGCTCCTCTTCATATTAATGCTTTTTTACAAAAATATGTTATAAAATAAAAATGATTATTATTTTGTTCAAAAAGTGTTATTGGGTCGGGGACCCTGTGGCGGTGGTGGTGTGATTACAAAGTGCCCGTTAAATAACCTGCAAACAACTTTTAGTACCGTAAAAACTGCTAAAATAGAGTTGCAACACAAGTTAAGAAGGATCAAGTTGGCGATGGGAACCTGATAGTTTATTAAAGTGTTATGAGCTCTTTCAACATTGATAGGTTGGGTTCAAACAACCTTAAACGGACCTGGATCAATATAGTTGTTGTTCGTGATCTCTGGAGCCAGCACGGGTTACAAGGCTCCACATACAGAGAGGAATTTGTTTAATTGACAAGAATTTGTGAGAGAGACTTACGAAACACGGTCCATGGACCCGCTCGGCCCAACTTGAAGATAAACAGAAACTTGCATTGTGATGAGGTTTTAGGTTAGTCACAAATGTACGGCTGGTTTGCATCTCGGTGAATATTGCTACCCAGACAGTGAAACTAATTGGTTTTTTGAAGGTAAGAATATCCTCTCATAACCTGAATGCCACAAGATCCATCCCCCACTCTCCCTATATGTCACAAGAAC
>CABFWO010002562.1:0-25446 GCA_902155825.1 Timema genevievae
TATATGGGTCTGATTGATCACCCTAAGTTTGGTTGAACCGAAGCCTTTGTCATTTGTTCTGTCTACCCGAACTCTACTCACCTTGCTCTTCGTTTACTACATACCACAAACACACACATATATCTCTCTCTCTCTCACACACACACACACACACACACACACACAAACTTTTAACTTTCATCAAACTCTCTTTTCCACACATTGCTTTCTGTTTCTCTTTCTCTAATATGTTTTCTTCCTGTCTCTTATTTTTTCTTTATATCATTCCCAAAATGGGTACCCTCTTATACTCTCAGAGACACTTAAATGGAAAGGTACTTTGATGAGCCATGACTTGGAAATATTTCCCACAGAGAAAAAAAAAAGGATTTTATCTTTTTATTTTACCATATTTATTCTAGTTTATCTCACATTTCTTCTCCCCCAACACAAAACTTTAAGAAAAAAAGATCTCCGTTTTATCATTTTGACAAATCACTATAGATAAAATATGGCAGGTACTTTTTTAACTTATGTCCCCAAGTTTTTATCAGTTGATATTTCTTCAGTTTTTGTTTTTTCTCCTCCCCTTCTGAAACTATTTATTTTCGCCACGCTTACCGCAATATCGCACACTAACATAAGGCACCCAGTCCCTTATATTTTCCCCTCTGGTCACAAATGTCTGCACCTTGTATTGCCACCCGTAGAACTCGTTTGAAAAAAATGTGTGTGTGTCTATAAAGTTACTTAAACATCGGCTTCCAGGGGCAGCTCGTTCATACTCCTTTCTGAAACTTAAAAGAATGTAGTTTTACTCAACTAACTGAATATGTCTACTCCTATATTCACCTAAACCCATCTAACTCACCTATTCCTTTATCTTTGTCTCCATATAACATGCTCTTTATAATCTTGACATCAATTATGTCTTACTTTTATTTTCATTTTTATTTGCTTCCCCCTTCCCCCTATCTTTTTGTTATCCTTTGACAATTTCTTGTTTCCCTACTCTCTCCCATTCTCTCTCTCTCTCTGTATTTCCACCCGGTACACTCGAGTGGCCCCGACGGACAATTTTCCGCCGCTCTGCCTTCGTTCACCCTGGGTGTGTTGTGTGTCCTTGTGTTACAGGATTTGCTGGCACACCCGGGTACCTTTCCCCAGAGGTGTTAAAAAAAGAACCGTACGGGAAACCTGTCGACATATGGGCGTGCGGTAAGTATCGCTTACAATGTGTTCAGGTACGCTGTACATTTATTGATTGTGTTTTCATTTTTTATTGAAGTGAAACTTTTTATAAAACTGAAATTAAAAATTTATTCAGCTGTGTAAAATTCATGGCGCTAAGTTAATAAAAACCGGAGCTTGAAGGTAGCTGAAAAATTTGTTAAAATCATTTAAAACCTTTCTGAAAATTAAAAATAAAATAAAAATCTTTTGCCAAACCTTAAAATATTGTAAATTTAATGTTTATTTGGATAAAAAATAAAAATAATTGGTGCATTTTTTTCATGCACCAAAAAAACTATTTTGCCTACTTCGATCAGAATAGAATGAACAAGCTTCAAATGCTGCGCTTGAGGCGTACTCAAATTGATTATGAAATTGGCTCTATAATTATTACAATTTCAGAAACAACCCATCATGAATACATAATATGAATAGTGAACGGTTATATGTATTGTAGGTATCAATATGGATTTATAACCAATAACCAGGAAAATAGAACCATCACACTTTTTGAACCAGCCCTTCACAAGAATTTGTTTAGAATACATTTTGTTGTATTTTCCAGGTGTGATATTGTACATTTTACTAGTTGGCTACCCTCCCTTTTGGGACGAAGACCAGCATCGACTATATGCACAAATCAAGGCTGGTGCTTACGATGTGAGTCTTAAAACAGAACGCTATCATCTTCTTTGGCCCACAAATAACTAATTTACTTTGATCTCTTATCTTGGTTGATTTTGTTATCAAATGAAATGCAGAATATACTATTATCGATAGTTATACATTTCTGTGGACAAATCATTTGACATAGAAATGAGTTCCAATATTAAAAGAATTTTAACTAGCAATAACAATATTAGAGTACGAATTAGGAAAAGGATACAGTTAGGAAATGCATGTTATTACTCGGTCAGTAATTTGTTGACATCTCGACTGCTTTCAAGGAATGTATAACTCGGAATATACAAAACAATAACTTTACTGATTGTTATCTATGTATATGAAGCGTGGTCTCTTTGCTCACATGACGAAAAGAAATTTAGGGTGTTCGAAAACAAGATGCTTAGGAATATATTTGGTCCAAAGAGGGATGAAGATTTTTGGGAAGTGGAGGAGATTACATAATGATGAGTTTCATACTCGTCATAAGACATTATTAGGATAATCAAATCTCATAGAGTACGGTGGGCAGAACATGCAGCGTGAATGTAATAATCTAGAACTTTACTCAAGGTTTTGGCTAGCAAACCCAATGAGAAGAGACCATTGGGAAGACTTAGACGCAGATGGGAGGATAACATTAGAACGGACCTGAAAGTGATGGGGTGTAATGAGGTAGACTGGATAGAACTAGCTCAAGATAGAGATAGGGTGTAATGAGGTGGACTGGGTAGAACTATCTCAAGATAGGGATAGGGTGTAATGAGGTGGACTGGGTAGAACTAGCTCAAGATAGAGATAGGGTGTAATGAGGTGGACTGGATAGAACTAGCTCAAGATAGAGATAGGGTGTAATGAGCTGGATTGGATAGAACTAGCTCAAGATAGGGATAGGGTGTAATGAGGTGGACTGGATAGAACTAGCTCAAGATAGAGATAGGGTGTAATAAGGTGGACTGGATAGAACTAGCTCAAGATAGAGATAGGGAGGGAGATACTTTCACAAGGGAAGCATTGAAGTTTCACGTTACTATTGTCATAGAATAAGTAAGTAATTTAAACAAATAGTAAATTGATGAGTAGTAAATTAAGAGCCATAGTGGCTGAAATTAAAATGAAGAAATAAATACAATGTCCACACACATATTTAAACAAATTGCATACTCGTGGATTTCTAATCTGTATTCAAATGTTTTTAGTGCAAATAAAATATGTATTAGTTAACTAAACTGTCTAACCCATGGCTGATTCCTCGATTTTATTCCAGTTCAAATGTTTAATCAAATGTATGTTTGTGTACTTCCTAGGACATAATTAAGTATATTAAGTTTCATTGGTCAAGAGAATATATATCATGTTTACAAATAAACAATTTAATATAATTTTTAATATCTTCAACAGTAGTAGGCTTACAGTTATTTTTACTAATCTTGGTTATTATTTTGAAAAAAAAAATTCTTTGGTTAAATAAAGTGTTATAATTATTTTAATAAGAGTATAATATAGTGAATTTAATTAGTCCTAATTTAATTTCATCACCATTCATATTTTCTGACATAATTAAATGTAAATTTAAATAGAAAATAAATAAAATACAATTCTGACTAGAAATTGAAACTTGGATTTTAAAATCAAATTTAGGGCCAGTGTTTTGGCTATCATTTTTTAAACTCTCTTATAGTTAGTTTTAGAACATGATTATAAAAGTAATTTTTTAAATAATAATAATATTACTGCATTTCAAGAGACAAACTTGAACAATTGCTAATATTATTGACTATAATGTCATCAACAACAATACAAAGTTTTAACGTGATTTTCTTGTCTCAACTCATTATTTACAGTTTTAAAAACTTGTTTTTGTGAAGTGAATAGTTCTTTTTTATTTAATCTAAAAAAAAGTGATTTGTTTGAAAAATATGTATTACTAGTTAAACATTTATGAAAACAATTTAGTGTATAGTAAAAATAACTAAAAAAATATTTTTTCCTACAAAAATTATAAACTTAAGTTTTGTCAAAAATTATTTATTTTACGATATTTCATCAATAAGTATCGGTCGGTAATAACTCGTTTATACTTTCTGGTGTGATTTTTTTTTTTTCATTGTCATAAAATTCATCCAAATTATTCACACTAATATACTAGAGGTTTAGATCAAATCTACCAACATTAACACAAAGGAGGATTGTAAAAACTATTTAGGGAAATGCTCCTTCATTACATCCAACCAGGATTCCTACCCCGACCTCCGCGCCACTAAAAACCCAGCCAAAAGAGCCAGTGTAAGTATTGTGTGTGTGTCTCGGTGCGGGTGACATGCTTCGTTTGTTGGTTTTTCTAGTACCCGTCCCCGGAATGGGACACTGTGACTCCCGAAGCCAAGAATCTCATCAACCAGATGCTAACCGTGAACCCTTCTAAGAGGATCACTGCCTCCGAGGCCCTCAAACACCCCTGGATCTGCGTATGTACTGCAATATCTTAATTTTGCTAAATTTGGATGAAGGGTACATCAAAAGTGGATAGGGACACATAAAAAGAACAAAAACAATATGGCTTTAACAATGAAAACAAGAACACAGTTTACTTTTTTACACTACTGCCATTGGACAAAGAGGCAGCCATTACCTTTTTGTCCAGTGGCACCAGTGTAAAGTGTAAACTGTGCTGTTCTTTTCATTGTTAAAGACATTGTGTGTATTCTTTTTTAAGTGTCCCTATCCACTTTTCCTGTATCTTCTTCCAAATATAATACAATTACCTCATAAAGTGGAAAGAGGTTTTCCTTCTGAATATATATTATACTTTCGAATCACTGAATTTGGTGGTAATTGGCATAAAAATATCTTGAAAATTAAATATTCTCAACACATTGAGTCTTGTTAGACTAGTTGTTTAAGGTAAGTTGCACGGATGTCAAGAAAACGTTAATGTTTTTTGCGGTTTTTGTAGCAAAACATTATTTTAGCTAAAATAAATCAAATATTTCTCTATCAGAAACATAGAATTTAATTTTCTTCACGTGTTGATATCGACAGTTTTTGAATATCTGTCATGAGCATAGCAGCATTAGATGAGACACTTTTTTAAACTAAGAGAAAAAGTTGTCATTAAATTCCAGGACATCCTTGAGAGATATTCTACAACTGTTTCTACTGGAGAATAATTTGATTTATATTAGCAAAAATGCTGTAAAAACTGCAGAAAAACTGGAACATTTTCCTGCGTCCCCTACATTCCCACCTTAGCTCAGTGGCATAACTTGAGTGAGGCAAGGGGGGGGGGGATGCCCTGGTTGCCAAATTCATTTGACAATTTTAGCAAAACGTATAACCTGAACAAATACTTAAACATGCTGCTGAATATATATAAATATAAATATATATTTATATATAACTCTAGTGAGACCTCTGTGTTAACTCTATTAAACTATTTATATTTATTAATATTATTACTATCATAAATATAATATTTGTATTGAGTATTTTTATGAAAAAATAACCAACTTAACATCCAAAGTAAACCAACTATTACATTTATATCATTTAAAATATTTTACCTTGCCCATCTAACGATTTTGTTTGTAGGTGTTTGAATTGTCATTAATTTTTTTAATTCTTCTAATATATTTTTTGTTAAAGTGCATTACATATTGTTGTTTATTCTTGTATTGACTTGAATTTTCTTGGTAAAAAGTTAATTTTTTTGTTTGTATATTAATTAATTTTTTTTTTCTTTTTTCAGCAACGCGAGCGCGTGGCATCTGTGGTTCACAGACAAGAGACTGTCGACTGTTTGAAGAAGTTCAACGCTAGACGTAAATTAAAGGTAAGATATACATAAATACAATATAAAGCCAAAAATTAATTTTATACTCTCCAAAACAAAAAAAAAAAAGTTAGGAGCATTAAAGTAATACAAAAATTGTATCTTTATGATTACATTTTGCCTTGTCTCATCTTAATTAGCTTTTTTATTATTTTTTATTATTTAATTATGAGATCCAATTCAAATTGGCTAGTCATAAGTGCTTTGTCCACTATATAATCTTTCATTCTCTTAGACTTTCTCCAAGAGAATACTGGTACATTTTTTTTTGAAAATGTCACCTGCATCTTTTCCCCTTTGGGCAATGTTTACCAAACTGTGGTACATGTACCACTATGGGTACACAAAAGATTTCACAGCTTATGTGACATACCATTGAGTTCTTTTACTTGTAAATTTTTTTTTATAATAAACTATCTCAAATTATGATGTATGTATGTATGTATGTCTGTCTGACTGTTATAAACTCTTCCCTCCTTTGGCTCTGGCTTTGTTTAGCTTATCGCCGAGGCTTTATTAAATATTGGAATAGCCATACATACTTTACAAAATTTTATAAATAGATAACTTGCTTTAGTGGCCAAATGGTCTAAAGTGGCACTTTTAACTAAGACAAGGATAGTGGTTTGAATTCTGAACAGATATACTGAGGGTAGTTTTCCTTAAGTAATTTTCCGCTCTCCTTCCACGCAAATGCAGGTAGACTACCTCTAAATATAACCTTCCTAATCCCTAAAGCCATTAACGTAATTAGTACATAAGCGTATAACCCTAATGGGTAGTAAGACGCGGTGTTAAAAAAAATACTAAGGAAAAGAAAGAAAAAAAAACCATTGTATTTTTTTGTTTATTATTTCAGGGTGCCATATTGACCACAATGCTGGCGACTCGCAATTTTTCCAGTAAGTATGATGGAGATGGTGAGTACCTTCGGACCCCACGGCAACTTTGTTAAATGTGTGCGTTTTTCGTTATTGGTCATGCGTGACCCTGACACACCAAGTGAAAACAAAACTCGAAGAAATAAAACATATTTTTTTGGTCGTGTAGATGAATGTTCAATATTGTTTAACTTGTAAAAATCTCTCTATCGGCAGTGTTGTGATTTCGCAAATCTCACAATTTCTTGTTGAAGAGAAACCTCCTCATTAAGAGTGTTTGTTATACTTCTGGACGTAGCCTGCTTCTTAACTTATGCCGAATTAGTTTGTACCGAGGTATTTTCCTTGAAAAAATTACAAAAATTTACACAAAATTATAAATAAAAATCCACAAGAAAATAATATAGTAAAGATATAGTGATTAAACAAAACAAATTTTTTTTTATGTTTATGTTGTTGTCTTTTGTAATATGACATAACATTATTAAGTTTTTTATAATTAATATAGTCAGAAAAATAATTTTTACTAAGTTTGTATGATGGAAACAAGTAATTATAGTCATTTATCTTAACATTCATGTTATATACCTCTCCTTACACTTTTTAAATCATTTCTTGTGAACATCTGTATTTCTGCTTCTTAAAAAGTACAAAATTAAACTCTAAACGCAAAACTAATAATATTTTGATGAGAATTTAACCTTAACTTACACAGGTGGGGGGCATGTGAACTAAATGTCAAGCTAATCTGGTTTGGCTTGGCTATCTAATGACAGGAAGATTGAGTTTCTAATCCTAATCAGGTCTAACAAGGGTAGTTTTTTTTTTTCCTAAATGGTTTCCTATTCTCTAGTCAAATGCGGTTTTATTTTATCTAATGTCCACCTTTCACATACCTTACTCATCAGTGTAACTAAATTTGTACATCTCATACAGGTAATGAGACAAGGAGTGGGAAAAAATGGCATCATGTAGCAATCAACTAATATTACTGAGTTCTCATCTACACTAATTTGTTATTTTACTTTCTCGCTAAGTATTATGATCGTCAAAAAAAATTAAATTCCAGATTTTGATGAATGTCATCGTCTTATGACTCCCTGAATCCGAAAAAGTTGTTTTTGAATTTCTGTATGTATGTCTGTCTGTTTGTCTGTACCTCGGATTAGAGCCTAAACTATTTTACCGATCGGGCTAAAACTTGGTATCTAGGTTTTTCATTGGGTTACCCCAAGGGGTTTTTTGAATTGGATATCTAACCCTAAAATTAGGGTAGTTTTCTTAATGGCGAAAAGAGAATAAATCGATTTTTATCAAAATCGGCTTTAACAATTTTGATTGAATCTCATTTCTAAGCATTGATCAATATTACAAACAAAATGGCTCTTCTCAACTTTAAGGGTTTCGGTGTGACACGTAAACTCTAATTTTTTTTTTATAAATACACTGGAGTCCCTACTAACTGACCAAAGCTGGACCAACAGGTGGTCAGATAACCAAAATGTATGATAATACAGAAACAAGGGGAGGGGCTAGAATGAAACAGAAGTGCAGAATAGATATTAAATAAGGATTAGGATAATTTTATGTTGTGTTAGTATAAATGTATTTTATTTTATTAGTCTCCATACTTCCTTAGTCACAAATATGATAACAATTGTAAAAATGAAAGCCTCCTCGATTGGAATTACCGGTACTTCTTTGTTACCATTTAGCTTAATACTACAACAAGATACCCACTATTACAATTCTCATTCTGTTAAAAACTAATAAAAAATGTATTTAAGTGTAATGTTAACTATTATTGGTTCATCCTAATATAAGACCGGAAGTAAACAAACATTCCCATATCACTACGCGAAAAACCTACATGATTGATGGAACACCAGTGCATTATTTTTAACAGGCGCGACCATGTATACTCCATTCACAGTAGGAATTACTCTCTGAAAGGTCTTTTTTCCTACCAATATCCTACTATATAATAGATTTCTGGTAGGGAAAAAGGCCTTTCAGAAAACAATTCCTACGGTGAACAGACTTTATAGTCAGTATCATAGCAAAGTAGGTCACTATGAATTTTTGTATTTTTTAATACTTTTAAATTTCCTCGCTTATGTTTATCAAAACTCGGGCCAGGCTCAGCAAACGCCATAAATACATTGCAAGCGCTCAACACTCATAACCGTCTCGTAACACTGCCGAGATGAACTGTCGACTGACCATTACTGACTTGAGGTTAACATTTGATAAGGACTGTACTATGGGGTCTCACAGCGCTGAGTCAGGGGTTTGTTGGTATTCAACTAGCGCTTGCAAAGCTTAAAGTACAATTTATAAATCAAACGAAGGGAGAATTTTTGTAATAGTACTTTTCTAATGTTATTTTAAAACAAGCTTAATACAAAACAAAGGGGGAACTATTTAGTGAAAAGATACTGTTGAAGTCTGTTCACTAGCAAATCAGAGCATAGGCTTCCACGTGGATTTGTTTACATCAGGTCTCAGCTCAAGGCCGTAGCCAGCCGATAATTTCGGGGGGGCAATGGGGGTTTGGTGGGCACATACCCCAATTGCTGGAGGTTAGAAACAAATATAAATAATAAACCATTCTAGAAACTATCTGAAGTGTTTTTTTATGGCTACATAACCCCTATAAACCTCTAGAAGCTATCTGAAGTGTTTTTTTTTTGCAACTAAACCCCTAAACACCTCTAGAAGCTATATGAAAGTGTTTTTTTATGGCAACATAGCCCCCTAACTGCCGTAGGCTAGGAAAGTTTTAAAATATTAAACACATCTAGAAGCTCTATGAAGTGTTTTTTATGGTTACATAACCCCTATAAACCTCTAGAAGCTATCTGAAGTGTTTTTTTTTTGCAACTAAACCCCTAAACACCTCTAGAAGCTATATGAAGTGTTTTTTTATGGCTACATAACCCCTATAAACCTCTAGAAGCTATCTGAAGCGTTTTCAATAGTAACATAACCCCTTAAATGCTGAAGGCAAGGACAAATTTTAAATAATAAACACCTCTAGAAGCTATCTGAAGTGTTTTTTTTTCTATAGTAACGTAACCCCCTAATTTGTACTTGTATTGTACCTTAATGTTGATATTGTTTGAACCATAAATAAAGCCATGTATAATTTGTTCATAAAATTTCAAAAAAAAAGGGGGGGGGTTGATCCCCAAAACCCCTCCTGACTACGGCCTTGTCTCAGTTTAGGGTGAATCAATAATACACTATAAATTAATTATTTAATAACCAAGTATAATAATTCGTCAAATTGAAATCAATTCATATCCCAGTATAATCTTTTACTTTTTGGTTGATTTAACTATACTGATGAAGGTGAGTATAATAGTTAATCATATGAAGACTAAACTTATTATTTTTAAATCGACTGTTCTTCAAAATATTATTAATTTGTTAAGAGTATATTATTTATTTGGTGTTTTTCTCCAATAAAACTTCTACGCTGGATTAATTAAGTAAAGATTAAATAGTTTATTTTAATTGCTAAACATGACTTACATACAGCTACACACTACATAATTATTGTTTTAAATATGGCTTATTGTTTTACTTTCACAACTTTAATAATTTAGCGCCACATTAAAGAAACAAGCTATAAATAAAAATGAGTTGTTCATGTGGGGTCCGAAGGTAAATTAGCTCTATCACGTGAAAGTATAATAGAAATAATAGGTTATTTGGTACTAGTTTGTAATCTATTTAAAATATTAAACAAATATTACTTTAACAATTTTACTAAACAGCTATAAAATTAAAAATACTATTATATTTTCACAAATAAAATGTACTAGCATATTAATTAAATTTTTAAAAAACGTGTTTCATCACTGTTGTATTTTAAAAACGTTTTTCTTAACATTTTAAAACATATTAAAATGTATGAATATTACATTGGATTTTTTTTAAATTCAAAAGTAATATTTTCCTATAAACAATAATATTACTATAAATAGTTTTTCAGAACATTATAAATATGTAAAATTATATACCTATAATAAATATTTTTTAAATATATATTTGGAAATTGGCTCTGTGCTGTGGTCAAATATTATTAAAAGTGGGTTTTTCAATTGCCTAAAAAAAATATTAATTTATGTTTATTTTTTATTTTTATTTTCTCTTGGTATGCTAACATTTAATTACTTTGAAATAAATCTTCATTTTCAAAGTTTACATTAGTCCATAATGGAGTGCCTTGTCTTTTATCTTTGATCTATGAATGCATGACAAAGGTAGAAAAACTTTCAAAATATATTTTGTTTTGAACATAATGCATTACAGCTGAGTAAAGGTAATATTGTTATTTTGGAAAATGTATTTAAAATTATTGTGGTATATATTTTTTTTTGTCATAGCTTAATCATAACTTTACTTTCACTTAAAATCATATTTCATTTAATGAGGTACAGCATTCATTTAAGTTTATTATGTCTTAAGTCTAATTTATTATCCAATTGAAATTTCAAGACATCAAAAAAAGGGAAAGTAAATTCATTGCTTCTTCTTTTATATTTTATCATCAACAAATTAAAATTAATCTTTTAAGATCATTTTTATATAATAATTAATTTAATTAAATAAAATAAAAAACTTTTTCTGTGATGTTTTATAAAATAAATTTGGCAGGCACAGTCATAGAATTCTTAAATTCTTCTTAAACAATTTTATTAAAAATGGGGTTCCAATGTGTTATATTTTAGACCTAAATTTAATATCTAGTAACATCAGGGGGAAATTTTGTTTTTCAACTAACTTCCCTTTTCCCAGCCCTTATGAAAACAAAAAAAGTTTTTTTTTCCAGATATTTGGAAAAAATATAAATATAATTGAATTGAAACATGTATTTTTCATTCTGTGGCACTTCAGGCTGCATCATAACTATGATTGCCAGCCAGCGTACCATACCACAAAAACTTATCTAGCATTGTTAGAATATCTTAAATCAATTAATCAAATGTGTCTCAAAGGTAAGAGAGACAAGGATTTTATTTATTTATTTTTATTTAATTGTTGTAAACAAACTAAAAGTTTACTATAGTTAAACTTTAATATTATTATAATTTTTTCACTAAATTTTTGTTTCAATCTTACTAAATAAATAAGATACCATATTAACTCTTTTTTCCATCTAGGACTTATGAGTGCAAAAGTTTTCTAAACAATTAATTTTGCATTGATACCCCTTTATTTCTAATTTATATGTTCATTATGCCTCTTCTTTTCACTGCGAACATCAAATGTAATGAACTCAACCGAATTTCTGTTTTACCTTTGAATGTTTCTAAAACAGTGGTTCACTCACTATTTTTTTTGTCTACTTTTTATGTATATGTCGATTGTAGTACACACAGTAAATATATCGTATTTTTTATTTAAAATATTTACTTTTCTCTTAAATGTTAGTAGTGTTCTTATTTTTCTTTGTGGTTTTTTTTTCTGTTACCCATACTAGAATTGCACTTTACATTTTTAATTTTTTTTGTGTATAAAAATGTTCATAAATTAACAATATTAAGATTTCTTATACTACAGGTCTCTCAAAATCATCAACCTTTTTTTCCCCATAGCTTCACCACCAATATCACAAAAATAACATTTAGAAACTTTCAAGGTTAATTTTTTTATAAATCCAATCACAAAGAAGAAATTCCATTGACCAAAGAAAAGCTTATGATGATAATTGCTAACATTCTCTACCATATAAATCATATACCTTTAAACAATATACAAATCTCTTCCATGGTTAACTTCTTTTTCCTTATATTATTTTTTATAGACAAACATTTTTTATAAGTTGAAACAAAACACTTAATAGATAGCTGTAACTTATATACACAAACGAAAAGGGGTGCAAAACAGCCATTTTAAATTAAACCTTAGAAAAGGATAGAAGCTTACACATTTACCAGAAAATTGTAACCCTCAAAGTTTAATTGTTGTTTTTTTAACTGTGAACTTTGAGGCCTACAGTTTTCTGGTAAGTGTTTAAGCCTATCATATTTTGAATGTTTAATTCGTAACTAATGTATGTTATTATAAATACCAGTAATAATAATAATAATAATAATAATAATAATAATAATAATAATAATAATAATATGAGAGGGAAGGGGGGTGAATGAGGCCTGCATACTTATTAAAATACTGAAGGCCCACAGAATCACAATAAATATTTTCAAAACATCACAAAACAAAGACATTTGCAATTCACGTTGGGGCCCCTTTTCATCAAAATTAATAAATGGTGGGAAGATGGAAGATAGCCACTAGAAATGTACTTTTTCTATTATGTGTATATATTTAGTGCTATTCATAAGGATTGCAATATTTTTTTAAAAGATACTCTTTTTAATAGAAATCACAGTATAGTAGAGTAATATTTTTTTTAAACACGCTCTATATATTATTTTTTTTGGTAAGAACTTCTATAAATGCTTATTTTGAAACAGTAGATGTAGCTTTAATGTTGGTCTCTTTTTTTTTTCTTTTTCTCTTTGTTGCGGTGGTAACTGATGTTACTTCAACTCCATTACAGAAAGTGGTAAGAAGGATTTGTTAAAGCAAACCATTTATATTTATTTCATTCTTAAATATTAAAAGAAATAATGATATAATAATACAATCATCGATTTAAAAAAATTTTAAATCATTTAATATTTTTGTTTCATTTTTTACTTGCAACACTAAATCTTTTTCAAAATGCCATGTTTTGGTATGTGTTTTGCTTTGGCTTCTATATCTCATATTTGATGTGTTTAATGCATGGATTCACACTAATTTTGTTTATGTTTGCTCTTGGATGTGTATTACTATGAAAATATGAAAAAAAATGCAAGATTATCCATTACTAACCGAGGAAAATGATGAAGCAAAAAAAATAATGTTTTTTGATAGCTGTAGGCTACACTAAACATAAATTAAATAATAATAACACAAAATACAAATGTTATTGTTTGATTTTTAATTTCTTTAAAACAAATATAGTCAACTTTCTTTCTTTATCTTCAAACATCACGTTTTAATTAATTGTATTGCATTTTTTTGGATATTACTTAAAATATACATGTTTATAAACACATAATTCGTTAAAGAATGATATGGTTAGTTTCTAATGCTAAAGTAGCGAAGTAGTTACTTTATTTTTAAATATGGTAGTAGCTACTTGAAAGAGGGAAAAGAACAAATGCAATTTTAAAAGTGTATTTATTTAAATTTTCCTCAATTCCAATATAAATAATAACCAAGGCATGCCTGTACAGTTTATTTCTCTGAATTGCAACAGGCTATTAATAGTTTGAAATTAGAATAAATTTTTCTCTTTCAAGGCCAAAGAAAATTTATTTGAATTCATGAGTATTATTTAAATTCTCTTCTTATCATTTTATTAATTGTAAATGGATTAGTTATTTCACTTATTGGATAAATTAATTAGAAAAAGTAGGTATATCTTTTATTTTAAATATTGCTTTGTGACTTCATCTATTAAAAAAAAAATCAATTAATGCAACTTTTTTTTACTAGAAATGAGAGAAAAAAGTAGACTTGAAATGGCAAATTAAATCAGTAACATTCTTCTTTTCACTAATATTTAATGTCATACTTTCAAGTTATTGAAAGTTAAAAATATTACATTCTATTTACTTTTAAGTGATATTTTGGGTTCATTAGGGTTGAAGATATAGAAGGCTTTCACTAAGTTAATTAATATATTTATTTGCCCCATTGGTTCTCATCGTACAATGGAATAGAACATATAATAATTCAAATTCACATCATGCATTTGACAATATCTAAACCTACTTTTTCATTAATGTTATTGGGTGAATTTGAACTTAGTAAGCATATGTTTGGAAACATAAATTTAAAAATTTAAACTTTTAAATATGCATGTAAAGATTAGACTTGTTTTAATCAAATTAATTTTTTTCCCTTGCAAGCCAATAATATTTTACTATTATATTTATTATATTTTTTTATATATTCCACTAGCAAATACTTTTTATTATAAAATATACATACTATTAGATGGTATTTTAATTGGTTGGCTTTAAATTTGAGGTAAAGCATTAGAATAGATAGACTAAAATCACATTAAAATTTAGCTTGTCCCTGAAAAAATTATTTTCTATGTTTCTAATAGATATGTATAGATACTCATACCAGTTTTTTCATATTTCAATTATATATTTCACACTTTATCAGGAAACTAGATTTTCTCTAGTATTAACAGATTTTAAAGTGTTTTTTTTAACAATCTCCACAAAACGACATCAATTTTTGAAGCCATAAGCTATGGTAGCTGAATCTATATTTTAGAACAAAATGTATTTCATACCATGGATAATCTCGCAATGTGATTGTTTTTATATTTGATGTACTCTTCTGTGGCTTCTCTATTTTACTTGCACTTTTCTCTACTTACACATAGAAAATGCAGAGTATGTAAAAAATGGGCAGGTGTGAAGGTTGTAAAAAAAATTAATATGTTGTTTGAATACAACATATTGGGTAAAATTTCCTACTGTGCTAAATATTCAAAGCCCTAATTTGCTAATAAAGTCTCTATACCCCGCACAAAATAAAACAAACTGAGCAAAGAGTTAATAATACCAACATTTTTATATCTAAAGAAAGCTCAACCTAATCCCACCTGCAAAATAGATTTGTGTATGTTTAAAGAAATGTGTTTTGTACACAATACTATTTGTTTCATTTTGAATACATAAGAATTTGAAATTGAATTTGTTTGCTGTTGTACGTTCATTAGAGATTGGCATTAAATGTTTGGGATACAACTCATATTAATTTTTAAAAAACACATTTAATAAATATTATTTAAAAATTCACAGATTGATTGGTGTGAATTTCGTTTCATTTAAACAACAAATAAACATTTAGGTTGGAATATAACTTAGTTTTTTATTTATATATTTTATAAGGCTTTTGAGAGATTTAGGGAAACTTATGACTAGATTATGTCAAAAAATATTCAAAACCAACATTTTATTTCAAATACTTTTGAACGGCAGGTCAAAATCAAGTATTTTGCTCTTAGCTCTTTGTTTCATTAAATTAATATAGTAAATAGAGAATTTGTTAAATTATAAGTGAAAATATTAATATTGCCTCAAGCGTGATTATACATCTCTTTAACTTAATTAATAATTTGAACTAAAATTTTTAATTGTGATGCAATTGATAAAAAAATTTACATATTATAACAAATATTTAATTTTGGTACCTTTTCACTGCTTTTTAAACTACCAATTATTATACCCATCTCTTTAAAAATAGGTTTAATTTGGATTGAAGGGCTGAGTTTTTTTTATTCTCTGGCTTTAAAAAAAATGTTACAACATATCTTTTAATGATTTATATAAAGTTGCTTAGCGCATTTTTATTTTCTATCTAATAATTTTCTTAATTTATATTCCATTTAAATAGATAGCTTTTAATCTTAGGGTTAGAATACCAAAATTTTACATTACCGTACTTACATTAATATATTATATATCTATCTATTATTACTTGTTCTGGTTCTCTATTCTCTTGCTTGACTAAAATGGCTGCTATGTATTAACTACGTTTTTATATTGCAGTGTTTTCCACAGAATACTATTTTTTTATTTGTGTATCAAGATAAATGTTACTAGGAAAGGTATCAAACTAATGGCAATAAATTGTTAAAAAGTTTTAATCTGATAACAGTAGAAAGACACATGTAAAAAATTAACAGTTTGGGGATTTGATTCGTTTGTCATAATTAGGAGCAAGTGTGGCCCAATCAGCACTGCAAAGTATAGTTTTTATAATTAGGGATCAGGGTTGGAAAGAAGAAGGGGGGGGTTGCTGTATTGTATTGTATTGTATTGTAACAGAAAGTTTGACTATGATCTTGAATTTTAAAATGTGCCATTGGTTTCTTACCTTGTCTAGTCTCTAAAATATAATTATTACTTGTAATTAAAATAAAATTATTAATCTAGTCTGACTAAATATTCTATAATCTGCTGGATTTTTTTTTTCCATTAGTGTAATGTTTAAATCATTTAGATATGAAAATACATACTAAATATTATAATATTATGTTGATTAATTTTAAAATGTTGGATTTTTAATAATAAAATATTGCTTTATATATAATATATTTAAATTCTCTAAATATTGACACACTTATTTTTAAATTTTTAAATACAAATCTTTAGTAAAAGATTTTTTAACAAAATATTTATTGAAATTCAATTTAGAATTTACCATAGTTAAATTTTCAGTAATAAAATATTTATTTTATTGATAATATAATGTATATAGTTTTAAATACCCTGTGATACATTAATTTTAGAAAATAATCTTTGAGAACAAAGCCTTGTTTAGATATATCATTTGAAGTTTTTATTTCTGTAAAAAAAAAAACTTGCGTGTTTATCAAAAAGTATGAATTGTTGAAGTGTTTAAATTTCTATTCATATTTTTTTAAATGTTGTTTTCTTGATTTCATCCACAAGTAATGTATTTAATAATCTTAGAACCAGGTCCAGGAATTATTATTATTATTATTTCCTGTTTCTTTAGAGTCACTTTAAAGTATTTAGAAATTAAATAACTCCACAAAGTTTTTAAATTGATTTGACACCTTAGCTCACTCGGTGGCATGTCTTTCTACTGAGCTAAGGGTCCCGGTTCCGATTCCTGGCATGGCCGAAAAATGTATCCCTTGTGAAATGTGGGCTTACCCTCTTATAGTGATGAATTAACGGCCGAGGACTAGGTGCTGTGTGCTGACTCCAGCCTAGTCTTTAGTTATATTATGAGGCATATGAAACTACGACAGGCCTAGCAAGCCGGTAGTGGAAAATATTTGGCTTGGATAAAAAACATAAGACTAGGACAGGCACAACATCCAGTCCCCGGCCGTTAATTCATCAATGTGAAAGGGTAAACCCACATTTCACCAATGATAAAGAGTTTTTTTGCCAATGCCAGGAATCGAACCCGGGACCCTTAGCTCAGTAGATAGACACGCTAATGACTGAGCTAAGGTGTCGGATACCTATGCTTCTATGATTATTAAATAAACCACACACATTACTATTGGATAAAATCTAGAAAAATACATTTAAAAAATATGAATAAAAATCTATATCAGATTTTGCATCAAATTTCCCATGAAATTATTGAATTAAAAAAAATTATATTATTTTATTTCTTCCTCTTGAAAAGTTTCAAAATATGTGTCTAGGTATATTTTTTTTTTAATTTTAATTTTCTTTACCACCAGTATTTATTTACTGCAATATGAAACTGTGTACAGACCATGAGATTCAAAACTTGTGTTTTACTTTACAAACATGTATAGGAGTAATGCATGGAATTTAAAAAATAAACAGGTAAACTTTTGGTGGTTAAAGTTAATTATTAATCAAGTAGTCATCTTTTTAGTTCGGAAAAGGTTAATTTGATTGTTTTAACAAGAATCTATATTCATATTCAAATATTGGTCAAGTACACAGGCCCTACTAAAAGTAGAGGTTTTATTCGGTAAAATACAATTAATGTATTAAACTTGAGTCCATTCTCTTAGTCCAAAATACCGATGGGCAGTCATTTGAGTTTAAAAAGGTTCACAGTGAACCACTACGCGTCATTAGTATTAATCAAAATTAATTCAAAACAAATAACAGTCTTTGTGTTGTCACACAAGGTTTGTTGATCCATTGCAGAACATGTTAGCCTCTATTAGCAAAATCTAGAATATGACCAGGCTACTTTGAAGAAATAACTTATAAAAACAATTTGGTTAATTCCTAGGTAGGAACAAACACACATCTCTCTTCATTTCTTAAAACACTGTTAACACTTCACACTTCTCCATACGTCCACAGTTTCACATTATCTGACTTTTCAGAAAATATTCAATTTTCATATAAAAGTATATAAAGTATTTAAAAAAGTAATATTTCCAAAAATGTGTGTATATGTATATATATATATACATATATATATATATATATATAATATATATATTAAATTTTCAGAACTATTCCTTTTTTCATATTTTTAATTTTTCAGTAATATTGCTTTTTCATATATATATATATATATATATATTTCCGAAAATTTAATATATATTTTACCATGAAAGCTGGAAACAGGACAATTACCGGTAATTGACCACGATTTCAGGGTTTCGAAGGTTCACACTTGTGGATGTTGGAAATGGGTGTTAGTTTCGAACATCCACTGGTGATTTCTGGAAGACGTTAAGTGCACCCTGTATATTTCGGGAAAAACATAACAGCAACCATTTTACTTCACTGCAGTTACCTGGAAATCAATAATTGAACCCTAGAACCAAATGCACCATTATAGATAAGTTGCAAATAATTACAAATAATAAAATCACAAATGTCATTACACCCTTACAAAAAGACAAAAAGTTTAGGCCACCACTGTTTAAAGTTATTTGGGTTAGGTTAGGTTAGGTTAGGTTAGGTTACTACACAACTCATTCTCAATAGAAAAAAAAGACATCATTCACAGCACAACAGTACCACGCCACCCCTGAAACATGTAAGTTTTGGTGCGCAGATAGATGTGCAGCGCACTCTTCCTTTATTTCCAACACACACAGGCGTACCCTCACGATTACCAATATTCGTTATTTTGGACCTTTCGGCTACCGATACACACCGATGAAAGACTGTAAGAGGAATTTCATTTCCGACATCCACCAGTGTAAAGCAGTGAATTCTGGAAATCACGGTCGATTACCTGCATTTGTCACGCTTCCAGCTTTCCCGGTAACATATATATAAGGAATATTTCCGAGAATTCAAACCATATGTAACTGTGGAAGTGTGAAGAAGTGGTACGTGTTAAAAGAGTAAGAAGAAATTAAGAAAGAAGTGTCTTGGTTCTTATCCAGACCTAACCTAACTAACTCTCCTTTCAGGTTGGCTTCCTTCACTATCACTTACTTTACATTGCTGTACAGTGATTATGAACAGTCTTGTTAAACATTTCCAAGCCATTAGGCAACAATTCATTTCATTAGAAAACAACTTGCTTTTATTGCTAATGGGGTTTTATTGTGACTCTAATTATATTATATTCTTGGTTAATAATAAGTTAGTAAAGTTAAATATTTTGTTTGTTTAATTTATTAATTGTATTTGGTTAAATAACTACAATAAAACATGTTCATATTTTGATAATATAATGTATAAAACACTTTTACAAGATAATGTTGGAAATTCATCCTTTGTCTGGTTTCGGTGGAGTATTGCAATAAGTGATATTTGTGGGCTCTTGACTCCCTTTGTAAATTCTATTGTCTCGCCCGATACTAACATGGCTGCTTTGCTTTTCTTTCCCCCCACCCCCTGCAGGCCGCAGCATTATCACCAAGAAGAGCGATGGGTCGCAGGTGAAGGAATCGACCGACTCGAGCACCACCCTCGAGGATGATGACGTAAAAGGTAACGTCCGGTCAAACGTGTGTTCCCTCCTATAGTCTCTGTCTCTTGTCTATCTATATCTATACACGTGTCACTGAGATACAGACTCTCCTACAGGAACAAATGATGGATCAGTTGTTTGAACAGCTATTGTGACTCTTTATTTGGAGCCTCACCTGTCTTCTGTGTTAGTGAAACATTATTCCCCCGGGTGTCGTACAAGGTCCATCTAAACTAGATATTTTATTCAACCATTGTATTTTTAACTACAGTAGCCCCATGGTTTCTTTAGTGCTGACTAACAGCTCACAGCTGACAGCTGACGGCTTTGAAAAGCTACCGGACCAAATTATGTATCCCTACACCGAACCATATGATCTGCAAAAAACATGTGTTTAGCAGCTGTTACTTCTGACAGTCAAAATGTAGGTATATACCTAAATGTTGACTGTCAGAAGTCAGCTGTGAACTGTCAGTCAGTACCAAAGTAGCCATGGGGCTACTGTAGTCAACAACTGTTTGTGGGAACTTTTGTAAAACACACGAGTGCAGTTATTCCGATAAACTAATTTAAAAAGTCACTATTTTTTAAACAGAGTAAAAGAAATAATCCATATTATATATTTTTCATATATTATTATTATTATTTTATTTTCCATGATACAATGTTTATTTTAGTAACCAAATTTAATTATTAAAAATAATTATTATTTAATGCGTAAAATAAATTAGTCTTTCTCCAAATTCCATATATTTAAATATACTTAAAGATTATCTCAAGGTTAAAAAGAAAATTGGTATGCTATTGCTGTTATTTTAATCAATTTGTAAGTTGAAAATTATACACTTAGCCATTAGTTCAGGAACGTTTGTTCACTAATAGTGTAAGATAACTGTTTCTCAATGATTAAATTGCTAGAACAGTAATCGTCCAATTATAGGCCTTCCTTGTAGGTGGCATAAACTCTACATAGGTAAATTTAAAACAAATATTAATTGAAATTAGAAATAATCCTGAAAGAATAATTAGAAACTAGTATATTGATTAAATAAGACATTAGCTAAAAAATAAAATTTGACTCACTAAAAACAAAATATTTTGTTGCAAACTAGGTTAAACATAAAATTTAAATTCCATATCAATATTAACTACCAAAATAGTTACTAGCAGACAATCTATTTTGGCATTTTTATTGGAACAGAATTTGCCATTAATGCTTTAGAATAATTGTATTTCTGAGCTATGCTTTTGGAAGGAAAATTTTAATTTTTGTATAAGTTGCTTATTACTATCTACGTAGCAAATCTTTATATTGACCAGTATTCTCCCTGTCTCTTAAATAATAGTAATTTTTTTTTCTATGATTCTATAGTTTTTAAAGCTACTGTGTTTTTGAATAGTATCCACCCTTACGATTAAACATGTTATAAAGTTGATGTGACAGGTTTTTTTTTTTTTCATTAGCTTAGGATTTTTATTTATTTTTGTGTAGCTATGAGAGAATTTACATTTAGAGATATACATATACTCCTAGACCATATTTTAGGATTACATAATCTACTGTTGAGGCTATATGTGGTAAAAAAATATATATTATTATTCCCTACTCACTTCCCCCCCCCCTTTTTTAAATGAGGGCATTAGAAAAAATAAAGTTTAAAAGTTTAATTGACTATTTTTATTTTAAATTAAATAACTCACTTTCTATTGAAGTAAGTTATATCCAACAATACATCCGTAATATGTTATCAAAGGCAGAGCTTAGTTCAATGACAATGAGCCCTGCCTGAGAATCTCGACTTGAACAAATGGGGGAACTATTGCTAGTTTCCCACTTTGTGATTTTCCCTTTTCCTTTTTTTTTTTTCTCTCTACCCTGCTTTAGTTGAATTTTTGTTTATTTATTTAAAACTCACTTTTCTTAATCCTATATTCTTAAGGTAGATTGGAAGGGGCCGCTAGAAAAGGCCAGTGTTTTTGCAGTTTTTATGGCAAAACTTTTTTTGTTCAAAATAAATAACATATTGCTCCAGTAAAAACATAGAGTTTGATTTTCTTCACATGTTCCCTGACAGATAGATATTCAATAACTGTTGATATCAGCATGTGAAGAAAATTAAATTATATATTTGTACTGGAGCAATATTTTATTTTATTTTTGCAAAAAAAAAAAAGTTTTGCCTTAAAATCTGCACACAAAAAAAAAACTGACCTTTTTCATGTCTCCTTCCATCCCACCTTAAGCTATACTCCATTCACGGTAGGAATTACTCTCTGAAAGGTCTTTTTTCCTACCAAAATCCTACTCTATAATAGCTTTCTGGTAGGGAAAAAGGCCTTTCAGAAAAAATTCCTACGCTGAACAGCTTTACCTTAATTTTCAGATAGCCCAAATGGGCAACAAGTTTTTTTACTACTAAACAAAATTTAATAACCAAACTTTAAACGTAACTGTTTGTTTTAAAACAAACTAATACTCTGTGTATGATTCTTTTTAATGAAGGTAAATATTTATATAGAGCTTGTTTTCTCTTTCCCTCATATTTAAAAAAATGTACTAATTTTTTAACTAATTTATTATTATGTGTTCATTACTGTAAATTAACATCAGAATGTAAATAATGTGTGATTTTTCCTTGCTTCCTTAACAAACACGTTTGCACACAAACAAAAGCTTAACAAAGGATCTTTGAGGCTAAGAATTAGTTATATATTTTTTAAATTTTGCCTCAAAATGAAACTGTTTAGCTAAATAAGTTTATTGTTTGATACCATTGATATTACTTTATATGATAGTGAATAGAATGATATGAGTATTTCAATATAGAGGTAGTCTACTACCTAATTATAGCTTTCACAAGAAAGAGAACCAATTAAAATGTTTATATTTAAGTATAACCTTATATTAAATTACTTGAAAGGATTGGAAATCAAATTGATAGGACTCGTCTTAATTTTTTTATATTTCACAGTCTTTAAAAAACAAAAAAAACATGATAAATAACATAAAAAACATATTATCCACATACTTTTACATCCACAAAGAGCTTTTTTTTGTGTTGATATTATTTATTATGTGATTTACTAGATTTTAAAGACCAGTGAACCTATTTGGGGTAAATTGTCCTCTTATCCATTTAATTTCTGCAACATATTTCAAATGTTTGAAATTGGCTGCATTGGTAAGTCTAATAACTTTGGGCAAAATTTATGTGACTAAAGGTGTCCAAATAACTAAAATTTATATGCGGTTAAATATTTAGGTTTTGCAACACTTTCTGATGATATTAAAAAGCAGAATATGATAAATAGTTAGACTGATTACAGTTTAATCAATAGAGAATATTTTTTTATTGATGTTGTTTGCTGTAACATAGGATAGGAATTCCTTTTTTCAAGGCAGTACTGAAGTTCATTAGAAGCATTGTTCTATATAGTTAGGAGAAGTATTATTTTGAGTACAAATTTGTTTATAAAAATTATTACTATTATTGAAAAATAAAATAATGTAGTTAATGTTTGGATAGAACTTTCAAACAAGAACTATATTAGATGCTAGATGTTAGTTTATCTTGTTGGATTATTTCAAAGTTACTTGAAACTCAGAGATCATAAATTTTTATCGTATTCTTGAAACTACAAAAAAAAGTTATAGTACATAAAACATAGAGAAACATTTGCTGTAATTTTATGAGAGAGGTGACTTAACTATAGCTCATAAAATCATATCAAATTTATTCCAACAATTCGTTCTCGTTTAACCGCATCCCTTCAATACAAGATGAAAATTTAAATATTTAACTTGATATTAAAGGTTTTAATCATGTAAACAATTTTTCCAATTATATTTTTAATCATAATACAAATATTAAAACATGCAGTTTTGGCAAAAGTTACATCAACAATCTGTTTGCTCACTTTCTGATTGACTGTATGTAAAAAAAAATTCAAAGGAGACTTTTATCTTAAAATAGATATTTATATTTTAGGACCACCATTCCTCTTTAGTAATTGATCAATATTGAGATTAGCTCTGGATTTACCTTCATCATTGTTTTCTTTCCAACATTATGTTGACCGAAACTGCAATATTATTTAATAATACAAAAACAATTTAAAATTGACTTTACCAATATCACTATTTTTTTTTTTCTACAAACCATGTGTGTGGATCCATTAGATAACATTGTTGGGGGGTATTTTAGTTTTCTAAATGTTCCACCAAACACACCCATTGTAGATATTTACAGTGTACACACAATATTAATAACCAATGAATTATATTTCTATATATTTTATTTTATTTTTGTGTTTTAGTGTAGACCTTCTGAGAATCTTAACACTATTTTATTAATCTATTTTTTATTTTTTTTATTTCATGAGACAAAAGCAATTTATATTCTATTTCCCTCACAAATTTACAAATATATACTTTGGCGGTTTTTTGTACATTAAAATAAATACCTTTTACCATCAGTTTTGTCATAAATGGTCATCTGGACTTCTTACACAAGGCCACAGGATTAATAGTAATAAATTATGATATTATATATTTACTCCATGTTCTAATAAATTGATTAAGTTCCTATGTTATAGTGTTAATATGTGAATGCATATTTATGTACTTTTTATTACTTTAAACTTTTCACTGATTTCATTATTGAACTACGAGTTACAAGTAACTTTGTTTACTTCTTTTCCATGTTGTGAGTAATTTTGAAATCGTATTAGTCATATCTATGTAGTCAGTAGTTTAGCTGGGAGTACGATTGAATACTCTCATAGCTTACATTGTCTAATAGTTTGACTTGTGTTCAGAAAAAATATGTTAGATTGATAATATTGAATGTGCTACATTTTTATATTGTGTTTTACTAATATTTTTTTTACAGCCTCTAGCTCTTATATATACAAATTTAATATTGGAACTATTCAATGTACCATACTGAACTTATATATTTATTTTTAAATCTCTCGCTTTCTTTTTAATTTCGTATCTATTCTTTCAAACTAAATTTGCATTAAAGAAATTATTCCTACATTGTTGGCCTTATTAATCTATTTTATATCACACCTAATAGCTCTCAATAGTTCCCTTTCTTTGTCCTGTGATTTTCTGTGTGCTAGTGTTTGGTTTTAATTTCATATATGTGTTATTAAATTATACAACTTTTTTTTTTTTAACTGAGAGCATGGGATAGTATTTCATTTTCATAATGTTTCCAAATGGACTAAAATTTTTTCAATGCCATGCCTAATATATATGTAACTCTCATTGTTTGATATATTTGAAGTATAAAAATATCAATTGTTGACGTTCAAAAATCCATAACACATGGCAACATATAACTGCTTTTTTTT
>CABFWO010002562.1:25502-36947 GCA_902155825.1 Timema genevievae
TTTTTTTTTTTTTTTTAATCAAAGTATGTCAAGTATATATATTCCTATTCATCTCAATATTATTGGCTTTATTCGTGGTCTAAAAGAATGAGGTGTCATCTTAAGGTAGTGGCCAACGAGATTGAAGAGACTGGTTTGAATCCTTGTCGGTATGGATTCGATCTTTATACAGTGTGAAACAAACTTAGCCCTCCTTCAACCATTTCCATTCTTCAGTTATTTACAATGTATTATGAAGAATAAGGCCATATATTTTTATTTATTTTTTTGTATAATATGTTACAAGAGGTAGTATTCATGCAAAATATTTTTTAAGTCACGTATTGTCTCACTTTGAAAATAACACAAGCACCAAAAAAAAAGTATTTGTCTGTACAAATTTAATAAATTGGATACATTATTGTAAGATCAGAAAATATAACTGCATGTTTGAATCGGGCGCTTTGGCACTGCCGCCAACATCCACGTCACTACTACCACCCACACCACAACTAATACCCGAATTACCAATCCCCTCACTGCCATTCGTCTCACTTTTGATGGTGTAAAATTTTATGGGATAGTGCCATTTTAAATTAGAGTTAAGTTTTAAAATGAGAGCAGTACATAAACGTAGTGTGTGTAGAACATAATTATTATTAAACTAGTAAAAAAATCTCTGATACACGATATAAGAATCTTATCTCTAATGTGATTTCACTTGGGCCTAGGAAGGATAGAATTATTTTAAGAGGGGATACGAATTTTCACGCCTCATGTAACAGTGTTTTGTAAAGAATTATTACTTTTACAAAAAATAATCCCATCTAATTTGTAACTCTAAATAAAAGCATAACATTTAACCCCTAAATTATACTGTAAAAAAATAAAGTATGTTTTATTCATCTATATATCAAAAAACAACTATGTATATATGTTACCGTAAAAACCCGACTTCCAGGACAAACTAGATCGGACTAGGCCGGATTGATACATTGTAAGAGCCTCAGGATGTACTAGCTTAGCTCAGTCTAAATTCGTTAATTCTGAAATTTTGGCTTAGCTCATAGGATAAATTAGTATATCCTACAATTTTACTAGGCCAAACCAGGTTAGGTTAGGTTAGGTTAGCTGACAACATTTGCGCACGAACTGTGATTGATGAAACCTGTCCAGGCTCAATTCATCGTATGGGTTAAGAAGAATGAAAACAAGTACTGCCTAGAAACATCAGGCTATATCGGTTTATCCTATAAGCAGCAGGATGTATCAATTCGGCTTAGTCTAAACTAGTTTGCCCTGGAAATCGGGTTTGGACGGTAACATATATACATAATTTTTTATATATTTGTATATATATATAAAGGAATAAAATATACTTTTTTTTTACAGTGATTGTGTGTGTATGTGTATATATATATGTATATGTATATGTATATACACTGTCGAAAATCTACTATTTGATCAGAACTGTTATTGTAGTCGGGGGTTATGGTGCCTCCTCTCCTTATAATTCTTAATAATGGACAAAAAAACAAAAATAGCAATACGAAAATTAAGTGGCTTGTAAATAACGATATCTTTTTATCACCAGTTATATTTATTTTCCCTTTTTTTTTAATATTGCTTAAAACAACGTCGAGTCTAATCTTGGACAGATGTAATAGGTACCTAATAATTAGATTAGTTGTAGCTTGCAACAAATTTAGATTAACCTAGGTACTAAGATTTCCTTACTTTTGTAATTTGAGGTGTCTGTCGGCAAGTCTTCAAAAAGGTAGGACTCTTTTCGATATTCACTTCCACAAGTGAATATAATTATTTTTCTATATTTTATTTAAACCACGTAGTTAGAATAAAGTTACTATATGTAAATAGTTTTTTTATCCACACAAATATTTAGATTTGTATCCACATTGTTGCTTATAATGTTTGTAAATATTTTATTTTATTTTTGCTTTTTATTTGTTGTAAGTTAGTGGTGTACAATATATCTGCAGTAGTCTTGATAAAAAATGCACTTTCACGCGTTATTTGGTGCGGTTAGTAGTCTTTAGTTAAATATATATTAACTCTTTAATTTACCCATTTTAAATCATCGATTAAATTTAATTCTTTCAACTTATTCATTTAATTATACTTTAAATATATTTTAAAAAGTAAAACTTTTATAATTTAAAAAATATTAAAAAATACAATCCAATATACTATTTTTTGTAACAACATTATTTGATTAGATATTTAACTGTTGTGTGATATTTATTACATACTCTAATTTTGGAATAATTAATTATTTGACTAGCCATTTTAAATAACTTTAATTTAGAATAATTGTTTAGCCATTAAATATTATGGTACTTTAGGATATATTTTTGTTTACTGATATTTTAACAACAAATAACATATTATAAGTGTCCAAATATATTACGCTTACCTACATTTTAGCATTCATAACTCATTAGAAAAATCAATTTAATACTTGCCTATACTTGTGTCAACAATCAAGTCTACTTAATTAAATAATATTTTTATGAAACTAATAACATTCTCATTTTTAAAGTATGATTGAGACTACACAATAAATATGTTGTTTAACATATAAATAATAAAGTAGTATTGTCAACTAAAATGTTAGTGTCAACTAAATTTAATTAAAAGTTGGTATTCTCTGAATGAAAACTTTTGATGGGAAGTATTTGGGAACCTTATTCACAAATAAGATTATTTTTAAATGTATCCTTGTCTTTATCCTAAATGTCATCACAAAAATAACACACACAAACACACAACCCCCACTGGCATTGCACACAACACACAAATATAAATACGCCATTATATCCTTTACATTGGGTGTTTGGTGTTATGGATTTCTGACCGAGAAACATATTGTACAGTCATATTATATTGTAATCTTCTATTTCCTGCTCACAAATTTATATTCATAAACATTCCAAGGGGGGTGACATCTGTCAAACAACAAAATACTAACATATTGTTATTAAGGAATATAAATGTTAAAAACTAACACTACATTTCATCTCTTTGGCTTTTATATTTAACAAATAATTTTTATAATAAATTACCTGCCTTTTAATTATTATTTTTATAATTTAGTGGGGCAGTTGAATTATCATTATTCAGAAATAGTTTGAATTTGGTTACACCACTATCTCTTTTTTTAACAAAATCAAATGCAGACTAATTTATGTATTTTAATAAAGACATAAATATAGATTTATTAATTCTGAGAATATAATATTAACATTTTTGATAATATATTCTAGTATAAAATATCTTCATTATCAATGAAAATAACAGACCTCAAAGAATAATTTTAATTTTTTTAATAAATGCCTACAAAATATTTTTTGTATAAATATTATTTTGACCTCTTGGAATTGTTAAGAAAATTTTGGAGGCTTACGTTAGATTTTTAAATTAGTTTCTAATTAGTTTGCGAGCTTACTGAAAAGGGATGAGATAATTTATATTTAATTGGTTATTCTGTTTTGTTTTTTTAATGGATTTTGACTAATATTTATAAATACATTAAACATTTTTCTGGTTTTGTGTAACAATTTTATTTTCTGTTACATTTTGAAACAATTTAACTTGATTTATAGTTTTGAAAAATGTCAAGGTGTAGTTGCAAGAATGATATATCTTAGACAATTATTAAAATTTAATTTGTATGACTATATTTCAAAATTTAAAAAAACAGATTTAACTGTGTTTGATTATTATATGCAAAAAATGTTATAGCTTTTATTTTTTATATCAATTGTTTTGGTTAGGATAGTTTATTACTAACAAACTGGACCATAAAACTCGGTAACAAGGGTTTATTCTATCAGGAATATAATATTTAATATACGAGTTTAACCTGTTGAAAATAATGCACAACCTTAGTAAAGTGTTAAAAACTATCTTTAATAATAATAATAATTGTACTCTTTCATATTATTTCTTATTTTGAAATTAGTTGATATCCTTTAATACTTCTTCTCTTGCATTTTGCCCCAACTAACCCTTCTGTATGGAGTGTTTTATGTTTCAGGTTTTTCCTTGTTAATCAACTTCTTCTGCATGCCCTTTTTTTTAAATTTGTAATATTTGTCGCCTATTTTAATTGTATGCTTTGGTTATTTCTTAATTCGCTTTTTGCTTTTGGTACACTTATTTGTAAACTCGATACAACCATAATCTATGTGTTGTAAAGTATCAATGAACCAAATTGTAAAATGTATTTCTTTTTTCGTTAACTTTACACATCTATGAGAGTTGTTATTGGAACTATTTTCAATAAAAATAAAAGTGTTAATATTCCACTTGCTTAATATATTCTTAACTTGTATGCCCTTTTATATTTAATAAGTAAGTTTCCAAGCTCAAAATACAGCTTTACTTAACTGGGCGTAAAATTCATCCTATCTAAGTGCCCTGTCGTTCTTTACCAGTTACTGGAAATTTTTTGCCGTTTACTAAACAATAGTATATCTTGTTAAAATATTTTCTAAAATCTTTCATTAGCAATAAATTTGGTTTTACATGTTTTTGTTTCATTTTTGCTTAATCCTATTGTATATAAATAAGCTTGATCTTAATGTACAGGGATCATTAAAATGTTCTTGTACAGTTGTTTATTAATAATTTTGCAGTTCATACTGTCCAGTACAACCTCACAATATTATCCATTTAATATTTATAAAACTACCAATAAATAAGTCGATCTTATTATTAAATTGGTATTTTAATCACAGCTCACTAAATTTTTTTCTTAAAATTAGATTACACAATACATGTGAATAAATTAACATAATTTTTTTTCATTAATTGTTATTTTCAAATAAATTTAAATAAAATTATAATATTTAGAAATAATTAGCCATATATTCTGATATGAGATGAAATGAAACGCCAAAAAAATAAAATGGAGAGNTTTTTTTCACTTATGATGAGTTGCATTGATTTGTAACTAAATCACTTATAGATGGATACACATTAGTGTGTGTATCCAAGGAACATTAGAATATAAAACATATTCCTTCTGAATTGATAGCTATTTTCTATGTTTTAAAATGATTACTTTTTAAGTTAACTTTTTTCTTATTTTTCTTTCCCCCTCAATGGAAATAGTTAGAATTATATAAAATTTTATTTATCTGTGCGATAATATTAGTTTTATGCCCAATAATGTTAAATGGGGTATTAACTGGCTTCATAAAAGTGGTTCAGGGGTCAATAATATTATGAGCTCTCTTTAAATAATAGCTCACTCATAATAAACAAACCCGCTTCAGTGACCACATGGTCTTAGGTGCTACCCTCACAGTAGACAAGACTGCCGATGTCAAGGACATAGAAATTTTAATCTCAGCCGGGTGTACTGACAGGGTGAGGGGGTAAGGGGATCCAAAATGGTTTTACCCTCTCCGTGCAAATGCAGGTACACTTCATCTCAATATAACCTTCCTAATCCCTAAAACCATTAGCAAAATTAGTACATAAGCGTCTAATCCGAACAGATAGTAAGACACAGGGCTAAACAAAACCCAACTAACAATCAATATATTTATTAATAATTTGAAAAGTGTAGATATATGTATTTCTTGAATTTGTTTATTTACTGTTTTTTTTTATTTATTTGATTGATATGCTGATAAGAATTGGTTGGTAATAGAGGCCTAGATAAAAATATTTATATAATATTACTTAAGTAGGCCTAAAATTATCTATATTACCACACTTAATCTTTCAAAATATAATTTCACTAATTTTTGAATTATTCTAGTTTAATAGAAAGATTTTTTTTTATTTAATCTACCTTTTTTATTAATAACTGTTCATCATTAATCACCTATGATAATTGAGATTTTTTTTCAAGCCACCTTATGGGAACTAAGTTACATTTTTTAATAATAATTTTGTCAATAAATTTGAATATTATATTTTTGCTAGTAATAAAAATAAATCTTTTTTTTCCCTTACAAATTGCTTTATTAAAAAGATCTGCACCAACACATTTACTAGATGACAGAACTAGATGTTGGAACAATACCCACCACTGTAATCACATATGCGCATGTCTTCATTGTTAAAGAAACTCACTTATACAGTGCAGTTCGTCATGTTTTTGTTACATGCATGGTTATAGTACAAAGCATTGTTGGGTTTTACTGGGCGTATGCAATCAGCCTTACAAAAGCCAGTCAATTAGCTCATGTAAAGTTATTCATCTTGACTCATACATTCACACCGGAATGGTTTTACCTTTTAACTTATAAATTCTGTATGCATTGTAGGGAGGTATATATTATCTTCAATAATAGTACTACCCGCTTAAATGGCTGCATGGTCTTAGGGGCTACTATTGCAGTAGACTAGACTGACGATGATGGGGAGATTAAGGTTCAAATCTCGGTTGAGTGTACCAAGCGTGATTTTTCCGCTTGACCTTCACACAAATGACAGTACACTTCCTCGTCCCTAAAACTATTAGTGTAATTAGTACGCAAACATAGAATCCGAACAGGTAGTAAGGCACAGTGCTAAAAAAACTTATTTAAAAAAAAAGTTATACATTTTTGATCAAATTTCTAAACACTCATTTTATATTGTTTCTTTTAAGCCTGTTTACTTAGTACATTTTTTAATAGATATTAAAGTTAATAAAATATCAAAATTTTTATTTTTATTTTTCATAGAATTAAAGTTCAAGTACCGCTTACATTATATTTTTTTTTTCAATCTTTAAAAAAAAAAATATCATTACTGACTGGTTCTTGTATTGTAAAAAGCTTTTTATATATTTTTTATGTGTGTGTATTTACTCTGTTTTTAATCTTGTACAAAGCCTTGTTGTAAACATTTGTCTTGTGGATGGAATTCGACTACAAAACAAGCAAAGGTGATGATAACGACGGGCGCAGCTATTTTGTCCCTGTGTGTTTTTTGTGTTCTTGGGTTCGCCAACTCTCCAACAGACGACAAAGTTAAGGGAGGGGTTGACAGAAGCTCAACTGTCATTGCTAAAGAGCCAGAAGGTAAATAGACACCCAAAAAAGAACATTCTTATAATTTTTTTTTTTAAATCTAGCCATTTGCTTTCTAAGTTATTTAAATTTAAACCAATTCGAAAGGAAAAACTTTAACTTGTAAATCAATATAATACTCTAGTAATCTTATTTATTTTGGAAATATATTATATTTAAGGATTAGTTTGCATTTCAGAGATATGTTACTTTTTTACAATATATTAAATATTGATTTGTCAAAATGGTATTTATAAAAATTCTAATCTTGGTTTTTAAGATAAGTACAAGTTAACAAAATTGCTAACAAAACAAAATTTAAAACTTTATTAATCATAGCCATTTAGTATATTGTGTAGTTAAATGTATTATTATTTACAAAATCAACATTATGATCTTAATACTTGAAAGAAGTGAAAATAATATTAAACACAATTAACTAATTAATTAATCCTCAAAGTATGTGTATGAATTTAATTTGTAAATTATTGTGTTTTAATTTTATTCGCAAAAAGGCTTAATTTTGTATCTATACCCTCATGTTGCTCATCAATACAAAGTTATTTAAAATTCCTAGGAAAGTTTCAATTGCAAAGACCATCATAACTTTTACAATCCATGAAATTTTATTTAAATAAACTCCATTTATGCTTATCAATATTAATTATTGGAATATTTCATCAACAAATGCCACTACTTAATAAACTAATATTTAAATTGTAAATATAACTATTTTTCAATTTTAACCATAAAGTGATTTTCTAGCATCATAGTTTTCAGCATTGCTAATGTTACATACTAACATGTCAGTAATTGCCACTTCATTTTATCCACATTTTGCATGACTGATTATCATATTGTTGGCTGTAACTATTTATTTCATACTATGTTAAATTCAAATAAATTGTAGATTATTGCTGTATTTATAGTAAACTATGATATTTAATTGTTTATATTTTAATCAGTAAACTTAATGATATAATTATTTAATCTAAGTAATTTTTACTCTGCTGGCGCTTTCTTTGGTGAATGTCATGTTTTTTATTCGAATATTTTATTTGTTTCTCATTTATTAAAGAACATAAGGATGCCGATAATTATATGAAAACACAAACTATAATAATATTCAATATTTTTTTCTTTCATATAAATCAGAAGATATCCTATCAACATTTGTTTCTAAAAATAACTACTATACAAACCTTTTAACTCAAGGGATTCTGTTGTAGCATATTATTTAACTCTGTAAAATGATGTGATACAAACTTTTATAAATAACCCCATTTGACTTACCATTGAAGTTTATATCTTTATTTTAATCATGCTGGTATATTTTTTAAACTAATATCTTTGGAAGAAATTAAAAGTTTATTAATTTAACAAAATTACTATATTTTAAACTTTTTTTTAATCAGAATTAAATAAAACGATTTAATTCTAGACATTTGATAAAATAAGTTCATAGAAACAAAGCTAGCATATATTAAAACCAGACTCTATTATTTAAAACTTCATAAATAGTCAACATGTAACATGTAAAATTAATATTGGATATTCATAGTCATATGAAGAAATGTTTGGATTTATTTCATAGCATTTAAAAACTTTACTTTCTTAAGGTTTTAGAAGCGTCTCTTTTTTGTCTGTTCGGATAATGTACTCTGGTCCGATGTTGGAGGGTTATACTAATTTGAAGTCCAGCATTTGTAACACAATTTCTTATGTGTCAGGGGCTTAGCTCAGGTATACATTTTCTGACTTGGCTTATGCATACCTGTATCTGTCTAATCTGTTCAAATGTTTCTTCATTGCGAGAAGAAGAAAAATGAAGAAACTTCTTATTCTTTTAAACATAATAAATAAAATATATAACAAGCTGTTTGTTTAGTGATAATTTTGGAATATTTGGGTTTTGTGGGATGTAGGAAGAATATGGTATTTGTCTTTAGTAGCCTATATCCTAACAACCACTCATACCGGTGATATAATTATTGATATTAGGACAATTATGCTCATTTTTTAGGGTTATAGTGTGGCAAGAACAAGAAAAATATCAAACAATAAATTTCTTGTAATTTCATTTTTGCGACCAAGAGCGGACGAAGAATACTGATTGTCTTGTGTCCTTTCGTCTTCTAGTTCAATTCATTTGGCCAAAGGAGCGGTACAGTTTGAACTGTTTGTTCGCAAACAACACATCTCTAATTTGGTTTAGTTTGTTTGTTTTCATCTCGCAGTCTTCTTACACTTTATTTTGTAGATCCATTAAGATTATATTCCGATTGTTACGTTACTTTAATCTTGATCACACACTAATCCATTAAAGCCACTGTCAAGACATTTGGTATAAGGCTCATATAAACAAATGTCAAGGTAATGTGTTTTTAAATGAAACCAGTACTCCTATCTTTACAAGAGTTTAAAGACAATGTATGTGGTAGAGATGCTTTGTGTTACTCTGAAGTCTACTACTGGACATTTTTTCATTTCGGTTTATCATTTGTACTGTTATTTCAAAGTCTAATCGAATTAAAACAGATGAGCAAATCACTCGAGTCAGAAAATATGCAGCTTGATGTAAGCTTGATATAAGCTTAACTTGCTTAGTGGCATGAATACAAAATTTAAGACCTATAGGGAGACGGGTTTTATAGAAGCGTTGAAGCTCTCTGAAGAAATATTGCATGAACTTTAAATATACCTTAAGTTTTCTGAAAAGATAGTCTCCCATATGAAAAGACCATTCATCTATGAATGCGAAGATGAATCAGTTGTGGACCTAAAACTGAAATTCAAAGATGAATTTTCTAATTTCTTTGTTGATGTTTCATTACAATCGCTGTAATAAAGGTACAATCATCTTTAAAAACATTAATAAAGTTTTGGATTTTTGTTCATTGTTTCAAACTGGAAATCAAAATATAAGATAATTGAAGAAAAAACACTTCAATATGAAGGTAATAAGCTATAGAGCTTTTTAAAGGATGACCCGCCTCGGTGACATAGTTGGCTGACGCGCTGGTTTTGTGTTGAGCTAGACTGCTGAAGACTTGGGGTGGTTTTTTTCTAAATAGTTTTCCATTCTCTCCACGCAAATGCGGGTTCACTTCCTTTATATACAACCTTCCCAATGTCTAACCCATTAGCTTAATTAGTACTTAAGCGTACAACCCAAATGGGTAGTAAGATGTGGTGCTAAGCTCACATTTTCATTTTATTTTTAAGATTAGATAAAACCTGCTTCAGTGACCACATGATCCAAGACATCCCTCTCGTGTTAGACTAGACTGCCGATGACAGGAAAGACCGAGGTTCTTATCCCGGTCGGGTGTACTGAGCATGGTTTTCCCAAAATGGCTTTCCGATCACCCTCCACGCAAATGTGGGTACACATCCTCTAAATTCAACTTTACTTGTTTCTAGCTCATTAGCTAAAATTATTCTGGATTGTCGGTGAGGAGGAGATCGAGACTTTAATCCGGACTGGATAATATGAGGGTGGTTTTCTTAAACTTTTTAACCCTTCACACAAAGGAGGGGGGGGACTTACTTCCTCTGAATTATACCGTCCTCGGCCTTATCCCATTCGTGTAAATAAATATATGTGAAAAAGCCTTAACGATAAGAAAGATGGGGTGCAAAGGAAAAACAACACTGGTCTTTTATGCGAAACACGAGTTCATCTTATGTGTCAATATCAGTCTCATGCAAATTTAACTAATGCTAACTAACCAGCCTCTCAAGTAAATAGGTGTTTACAAGCTTATTGCATAATCCGGTCTGATTACAGTCGAGGTGTCATAACTTTAAACAAGGACAAACCGTCGCTAAGAAACTTTCGTTCCAGTCCTGGTTTCTTCAATATGGAGTCTTACCGTGTGTGCACTTTGGGTGATTTTAAGATCAATATAAGGCCAGATTCAGGTGATAGCTTATATTTTAAGATAATGTAAAAAAAACCTTAAAAACGTTTCAAAAGTAATTAAATTTCTCTGTAAAAGTGCAATAAAGAAAGAAGGAACATTACGAATATTGTCTGTTTTTCCTCGATGAGAAGAAAATATTAAAAGCTTGTTTACTACATTACTCAGAATTCACTTTTCACAACAGCAAAATTGTTTTGTTTATTACTTTTTTTTTTTTTTACTTATTGAATCACTTTTTTTTGGTAAGATTACAAATTTGCTCTGATCTGACTTTTACTGATGCATTTTGGGAGATTTTTTTACACAAATGTCTTCCATTCTCTCTCTAGGAAAATTCTGGTGCATTTACTTAAAATTTACAAGCCAACACTGTGTTTGAGATTATAATTAGATATATAATTTGTGCATACAACACTTTTAATATTCTATTAGGCTTAATTTTGATAACTAGCCAGGCAAGTGTAAGCCAAACATTTATTTGTAAACCATTTTGTGGTTATTTGGGGGGG
>CABFWO010002562.1:37056-52113 GCA_902155825.1 Timema genevievae
GGGGGGGGGTGTAACATTCAATTTGAACTAAAACTTTTAACTAAATTAGAAACACTGTACAATAATGTAAAGTAAATGATAGTGAAGAAAGCCAACCTGAAAGGAGAGTTAGGTTAGGTCTGGATAGGAACAAGACTGCAAGTTTTAATTTACATTTCATATAATTCTAGTTAGTTTATTTGTGTTTTATATCTGTCTCTTTACAAGAAAAAGGAATATTTCCCAAAATTCTAAACAATGTTTAGCTGTGGAAGTGTGAAGTTTTAAAAGCTTAAGTAGAAATGAAGAGAAAAGTGTGTTTGTTCTTGTTTAGGCCTGTAAAGTTAATAGATGTGGCATGTATGTAGCACAGACTCACAATCTTAACCACGTGGTTAACATTTGGAGCTTTGACTAAGGAGTTTGATGGACAAATGATCGAAGGCGGCACTCTCGGATTGCGGGTACACTTCCCCTAAATCCAACCTTACTCATCCATAGCACATTAGCGTAATTAGTATATAAGCATATAACCCAAAAGGGTAGTAAGACGCGGCGCTAAAAAACTACAACTATTTAGTAACCCAATCTTTTTTTGCCACTTGACCCACAAATCATGTTACGAATCACTCAAATTCTTACTAGGTTTTATCTCACTTTTTTACTCCTTTCCACCTCATTTAACCATGCCTTGCCTCCTGTTAAATGTTTCCCCGCCTGATAATTCCTGGCCGATGCAGCCGTCTGTTGTGTTTAGTAAAAAAAGAGCATTGTGGAGACTCAGATATTTATGTCCAGATATAAATATCTCTCAGTAGAACCAGGTTTTTAACAGTTGTGTTTGTAGCGATCATTGGATGGCTGCCCGCCAGTCACTCATCCAGTCAGTGTTACGTTGTTGTAGGTGCAATATACGTTGAACTGTCCTCGCGTTTTCGGCTGTTCATTTGATTAGTCCGAGCAGATTTTTATAAGTTAAAGTGAATAGACAATGTTTGTCTTTGTGGTACTTTTTTTTAGTCATTTTGGTAAACTTGTTATAAAGGAGGACCATTTTTTACTTTAACATTCCAGTTTTCGGGACAATTTAGTTAAATAATAAAAGTGATACCTCTTACTGGCTGATAATAAAATATTTTTATCATTTTATTTTTGTGATTAAATTCTTCAAATGATCTCATATTTTATTAAATAAAATATATTAACTATTCTCTTAGCAGTGATTTCAATCATACGGTTAATGTGCCTAGGTCTGACTGAGTAAGCTGAGGTTTGAATCTAATTGCCTGTACTTTCGTATATTTTCCCCCCCACACATATTGAAATGTCATTCTTTTTCCAGTAAAATAATTGTGAAGTTTTATCTTTAATACCTACCTCATACATTAAATTGATAATACATTTGTTGTGGTTTTTGATGTAAACATCGTAGTTGGCACAGTTTCTATAGTTACTTTAACGAAGACATTTTTCTTGTTGGGTTGAGATGTTGAATATATCAGGCTATGTAGGAAAGTTAGAACCATAGGAGGCGAATGGAGCTGCCTGGAGAAGGCTGAAGACAGCCAGGTCTCCAGTCAGCCGAAAGCAGGAGAAATGGCGCGGTCGCAAGGTGAGCTCAAACACAAGACAATCACATGCAACTCTTGTATCATTGTATTTTTCGCTGCGGTACGCCAAAACTAAAATTGTTTTGGTTACGAGTAACAGTCTTTAGACCCGCTTTGGTGGTCGCATAGTCTTAACGCACTACCCTCGCAATAGACTAGACTGCCGACGACGGGTAGATAGAGGTTCGATCCCGTTTGAGTCAACTGAGGATGGTTTTTCATAAATGGTTTGCCCATTCTCTCTCTCCACACAAATGCAGGTGCACTTATAAATATAACCTCCCAGATCTCTAAAACCATTAGTTTAATTGGTATATAAGCATATAACTCGAACGGTTAGTAAGATGCGGTGATAAAATAAACAAAACTGCTATGCATTTAGTATTTACTGACGGCTTTGCCATTGCAAAATTATTTTGATATTTAATTCTAAGAGTTAATCCGTATTGAATATGGTCAGTAATTGAAATATTTAAAAAGGAGACTTAAGTCCCTACCCCCAGAAGTTAAAATTACTCTTTCATCACTAATCTTTAGGCTAAAAATGTTAGGTAAAATGTTGAAGGGTCCGAGTTGCATTTGGTTGTTTTTATTTCTTCTCTTAAGGTTAATTGTATTGCATGCTGGGTAACTTGTTAAGTGTATTTTCTTCTTTTTATTCTTTCTGTTTCACTTTGCTCTCTTGTTGCCATACTCTCTATCTCCCTCACTCTATTGGCTCGGCGACTGCGATGATTGCCGATATGAAGCAGGCTTTGTCTCGGGAACAACTCCACCCCCGTCGCCGGCAGTTACGGCCAAAGTGATAACGGCGATGGGTTTCGCCCCCAACAACCCGTCCACATCGTTTGGCGGTGGACAATCAGGACTCACCCTAAATGCGGTCTTGTTGCAAGGGCTGCAAGGTACAAATGCGTGGGAATGTTCCCCGAAATGCCCTCCTCAGACTCGCACGGCTCAGCTTGTATTAACCGCAAGATCTCCCGAGTTTCTCTAGTGTGTGTTTTACTAACAAGCCATGAATTTTGCAAAAATAGATATTTAGCTCTATAATAAATAATTTAATAAAGATAACATCCCTTCGTAGACATTATATTATATTTTTAAGAAGGTACAGGAAAGTTAGATAGAACCATATAAAAGGGACAAACACAATATGGCTTTTACAATGAAAAGAAGAACACAGTTCACTTTACATTGCTGCCACTGGACAAAGAGGTTTTGGCTGCCTCTTGAAGAAAATCGATCCCTGAATCTACAGTTTAATTCTATTGCTCGATTAATCAGGAGGGAGTGTGAAACACAGTAAATAGACATCGCTAATTTTTCAGGAGAATGCTTTTTTCTCAAAAATTATTTCAAAGTCCCTTACACACACACAAAATATTAAATATTTTGCTAAGCATAAATTCAGAATATTTTAATGAGAAAATAATACTTTCATCATACGTATATAGCCTTTATTAACATGGTTTTATATATTAGAGCATGGGATGATAAATTTAAATTAGTTTTCACTAAGCTTAATGTACACATTTATTTGGTTAAATCGAAACAAGCGTGGTCTGACAAATATTTCTGAGTGGAGTTTGCCAAATTTGTTTACTCTACCTAACTATGTTTGGCATATGTTGGTGTGGATTTGATTATAAGGTTTTGTTTTTTCAAGTAATGGTGTAGTTTGATATGTCTAACACATTTTCCATTAATGAGTAATTTTATTTCTGACTCTGGTACCTTATGTATGTACTTAATATTTCTTTTACTAGCCTATATGTATTTAAATAAATTAAAACCCACCAGTTTTGGAAAGTTGGCCGCATGGATATTGTGTCTGCGTCTAATCATAAAAGACAGAATCCATCCTGACTAACAGAAATGGAATACGCTTCGGTGACTGCATGGTCTAAGGCGATACTCCCACAGTAGACTATACTGCTGATGAAGGGTGATATCATGGTTTGAATCTAGGTCGGATGTACTGAAGTGGTTTTTTTCCAAAATGGTTTTCCACTCTTCTTCCACGCAAGTGTGAATACACTTCCTATAAAATATAACCCTCCTCATCCATAAAACCATTGTAGTAATTAGTACATAAGTGTATAACCCAAACAGGTAGTAAGACACAGTTCTAAAAAAAATACCAGTGCTGTTTTCCTTAAATAACATCCCAAATCTTGATATGATTAAAATTAACATTATTCTGTAAACTACCAAAGTCTTAATTTCGCTCATTTTATATTGACAATCATTATAAGCTCACCAGAGAAAATTTCAATCAAATAGTCGAGCTCTAATATTTTATTTCTATACAAAATTATATGGAATCTTCTGTTGTGACTAAGACATGAATTTACTTATTTATCAGTTAGCCCTTAAGGTAAGTTTTTCCTCTAAACAAGTTGTGTGAATAGCTTCTTTTTTTTTTCTCTTGCTAAGTGCATTTTAAGAAACTTATTTTTTTGTGTGAAGCTTTGAATGAGATATTAAATGCACGTGAAAAAAAATTTGTGGCAAATACTGTATGTCTACTTATTTTATTTTATTATTTCTTAGTAACATTTGCTTATCGTACCAATTTTTTTTTGTATTGGCCTACGAAGATAAAGATCCACATTTATATGTATTTGGTTTCCATTTGTATATTTTCAATGAGACAAACGAGCTATAACTTCGGAAAATAAAATAAGGGTATATATATATATATATATATATATATTAATAAGGTTATTTGTTCCCATCATATAGTGAGAGAGTGTGTATGTGTGTGTGCATATGTGTGCGCATGTGTGTGTACTTTTATCTCCCAATATGAATATCAGCAGGCCTACTATTAATCCGCGGGAACAATTTCTCTAAAGTTGACCTTCCTCATTCCTAACCCATTAGCTTAAGTAGTACATAAGAGTATAACCCGGATGAGTAGTAAGAGGCGGTGCTAAAAGAAAATCAAACTGTCATCATTTAGGTGACAGGATTATCTCATTTGTTTTGACGGTGACAGTAAGGCAGTATAGTTTCCTGACTGTACTGGTGGTAACGTTTCTTTAAAGTCTTTTCATTCTTCCTCAGTGCAAATGTGAGTACATTTCCTCTAAATACTAGCTTATTCATCTCTATTCCACTAGCATGGTTAAAATGTGTATAGCCATAAAGTGAGAAGTTTCAATGGAGGATTAAGAGGGGAGGGGGGAGGGAGGAAGGGATAAATCAAAATCAACTTTAAGGCAGCTAATTTAAAAAGATTAGACTAATTTTTTGTAATATTTTCAGAGCCCTACCACCCACTTTATCAGTTTTAATTTTAGCTTTTTTTTTATGTGTGTGTTTGTGTATAATTTTGTAAATATTTCAAGCATGTGCTTCTTTTTTTTCTAATTTTTGGGATGTCATTCAAACGCAATGTTGGGGTTGTATTTGCAGCATGTATAAAATCAAAGTGCTTCTTTTTTTTCTTTACTTTTTGTTGTCATGACAGGTGTTGACAATGAAATTAAAATAGACTCATTTATAGAGGGTGACCAAAAAAGCTTGGAAATCCTCACGGTAACAAGATCTGGAAGAGGTCGGCTAAGTTTCCCAGGTAGCAACACCCAATCCAACCATACAGGTAAATTTCCCCTCTTTGGCCCTTTAGATGACGTTTAAAATTGGCTTTAAATAGAATTACAAATAATATTAATTATTTAAGTCATGAAGACAGACTCTATTTTGTAAATGCCATATATATCTTGTTGGATGTTTGAAAAATCAGCATTTATTAGAAAAATTGCCGGTCATTAATCTATAGATTTGAAAGCTATTTAGAACTTTCTCAGTAAAAACTATTTTTCTTTTTTTGAATATATATAATTTGTATTAAAAATTGTAGATATATTATAAATATAATGTATATAAAATGATGATACATTATGTATTGTCTATATCATGTTTTTCTTAGTAAATTTATGGGTTTTTTAAACTCATTAAACTGGTCACAACAATCTTAGATAAAAATATTAACGAGAACATTTGTAGGAATCACTACAGATTACCTTCTGCTAAACTTCATCATAAATGAATGGTCAGACAAAATCCAAAGTAGTTTTTTAAAAAAAAAATGGCAACACAAATCTTTCTTTTCATAATGAAAGCATAGCTATTTTCTTACTCAAAATTTTGGTAATAAAATTACAAAAATATGTATATTTTTTGGAATTTGATTTAAATACTGAATGTTTTTTTAAATATTATTTATTTATCTGCCCATTCATTTTGACGGTTACAGTGTAATATTATTTTTTATAATCCTGGGATAATATTTTTGTTCCTAATCATGCTTTACATTTAAATTTTTTTTAAAAAGTCTTAAAATGTAATTATTTCATTTACAAACCCTGTTTTCTGTTTGACAACCAATTTGCATGCTCTACTAACTGCATGAGGAGTGCGATGTTGCATGCCCTGACTGACCGCATGTTGTCTTGTCTGTCTCTTTGTCTGTCCGTCCCTCAGAAGATTCAGAAGTTGTGGCATACCATGCACTGACAGCAGACTCGGACGAATCCGTTGATGGTAAGCCCTTCCATCTTATGTCAAAATATCAACATTTTATTCACTTGGGTTATAGTTTGAAATGTTGATCCAAACACAAAAGTAATATTTTACACTTCCAGCCTTCAATTTCCCAACTTGTCGGCTGTCGAGCCTCAAACCCAGTGGTGTATTCAAGTGTATGTTAAGTAGTCCCAGGACACAGACAAGGTATACACCAGACCCACAGCCTCGAGGTTAAAATGTCTGTACTCATTGGGAGAGCTTGCGTTCTTAAACACAGGGACCGCTGGGTGCAGCCCCAAGTGAAAATATCGCTATCAAGCAGGCATTTTTTTAAAACAGTTTACTTTAAAGATGGTTTTACTAGAGAAAGACAAAAATTGCCTTCAACTTTCACAAAGCTAGGTTCAGGTAGCTACCCGAACCCCCTTCCCATAAACAAACGCCTCAAGTGAGCCTACTCAGAGTGCAAATTACAAAAGAAAATATAAAATACGATAGGTTTCTTTTATCAAGTGAACGCTTGCAAACATCTTCAAATACCATCGACTAGTTATTTGTCTGAAAAGGTTTGTTCATTTAAAGGGGGCGAGTTGGTTGGAGGGGGGAGGGGGTGGTATTGCTGACGTGTTTGGACCTCCACCCCCCTTTACAACTAACAGTTTGACAGCGAGTTGTTTCACTTGTAAGTGATGTTATCAATGAAGACAGCGATAAGCCCTCGCCACTGCCTAAAGGCTCAAAACCTGGCACAAGGAGCGCAGCAAATCTCCCATAAGCCCGAGTGTCTGGTGTTTACCTTGTCTGTAGCCTGGATCTGAAGTGACAAATTTTAGTGATTGCGCAAGTACGTGTGATGTGATACAAGCTCGTGAAACATCAAAGGGTGGGGTCTAGCACCTGGTGGGCCGCTCGGCAATCACCCTTTTAAGTTCATTTCTCAGTTTACTCAGAAAACCCGTCTCCCAATACTCAGAAGAAAAAAAATTACTAAAATCTGTGACATCATCTAAAACAGCTTAGTTATATGAAAAGGGTATGTCCTTTATACATCGATAATTTTTCAGTACTTATCATAATCTATACAGGAAGTGCTAACCAGGCATCAGATCCGGTCAGGGGAGAGGCAAAAAAAATGAGGGGTTGAGGAAAGGGGACATTCTCACTCTTGGTCCAGGGGTGACAAAAACCTGAATAAGCCATCGATTGAACTACATACCTTCAACATATTTTATTGAGCACAGTTAGTGTATAGCAGACTTTTATATGAACAGTATGCTATTATATCAAGTTTATGATTGGTTTCAAATGAATGCAGCCTATTTAAAGAAAGTTGTGTATAAGCCGTTCCACTATTAAATTGCAGTATAGGTCTTGTGGAGAGCACAGTTGCTAGATTTTATCAGATAAAGACAGAATGACAAATTTTAAGTTAGAAACTTTTAACAATTGTTGTATTAATAGATATCATGACTAATTGGTATTCAGGATTAGTTGGTGCACATAATTTCTAAGCACGAGTGCAATGGTTTGCATAGTCGGTGATAGCTATTAGTAATTGGTTTTACCGAGTTAACGCACCTCTATTGCCTGCTCTCTTGTTGTCTGGTTTTTTTGGGGGCATAATTATTATATCAGTGATCCAATTTTTTTTAGATAGCTCTAGTTCATTGCTCAAAATTAATTAATGTTTTATTTATCAATCAAAATATTATATCATATTATTTTATTATTAGTAGATTATTGGAACTCTTCAATATTATCCATCTATTAAATTAAATTCTTATAAAATTAGCTCATAAGTATGCTAGGATATACAACACTGGCTCCGTTAATACCAAGTTTCTTAATTCAAAACCCTATTCATAATATACTTTTCTACTAAGTAATATCAGTTTTAAACAAACTACATAATATAAACTATTTAATTACGATTATATACAAGTCTTTAAAAGGCTTCCATCCAAACCAAGCTTAAACTAAAACTTTCTTTTGTCTAGCTTTGTGTTAAATCAACATGTATTTTTTTTAATATATACTAATCAATATATTAAATTTAAGAATGATATAAACACAATATTTCATCTTTTTTTTTAAAAAAAACAATGTTATTGGCATCCTTAAACAGTGCGCTTAATTGTCAGGATGCTTTCTACGGCATAATTTGTTTGATTTTTCTTTCTTCTATCTCGCTTTTATCTCATCGAAAAAAAATAATATTTTTTTTAAACAATCTAGCCTGAATGACAGAACATCCACCAAAGTATAAAGTGTGAGTATTTGTAACATTCAAAGTCATAGTAACTATCACTTTTGGGCCTGTGAACATACAAAGGCAACTTACATTTCCTCCCCCCCCCCACTGCCTCAAACTTATACACAAAAAAAAAAGTTTTACTAAGATTTTATTGAAATTGTACCGAATGAGTTCAGTTTGGTACAACACAATAAAACAAACCACAACAACTAAATATTACTAAACAATAAAAATTTTCTCTATAAGGAAAACCTCTTTTCGGAGGTAATTGTATTATATTTGTAAGAAGGTACAGAAAAGGTGGATACAAACATATATAAAGGTACAAACACAATATTTTACAGTGAAAAGAAGAACAGAGTTCACATTTTACATTGCTGCCACTGGACAAAGAGGTAATAGCTGCCTCTTGAAGAAAATCAATTGTTTACTGCCGAATTTCCCCGACTTAGGTTTCATTTTATCGGAACTCATCAGGAAGTGTGAAATGCACAATGCAACTTCCTAAAAGAGTAAACAAAAACATACAAAAGGGAGACGAGGAGATAGGACACTTAGAAAGGAACATGTAAAAGGAATAACATCTATTTCCGGTGATTGTTCTTTGTTATTCCTTTTGCAGGTTCCTATCTAAGTGTCCTATCATTCTTTACAAATTTTCTTATCCACTCTTTTGTGTTTATTGGTTTCCTCTTTTAGGAAGTTCTGTTGTGTGCCTTCCTCCTGATGAGTTTCGATAGAATAAAACCTAGGTCGGGGGATTGGGCGGTAACAATTAATTTTCTTTAAGAAGCAACCATTACCGCTTTGTCCAATGGCAGCGATGTAAAGTGTGAAATGTGTTATTCTTTTCACTATAAAAGCCATATTATGTTTGTTTCATATGTTTCTATCCACCTTTCCTGTATCTTCTTCCAAATATAAACAGTCAAATTATAACGTAATATAATTACAGATGAGTACAAATTACATTTTAGATAATAGAAACATAATAAAAGAGAATAATCAAAAATTAATATAACATCTGTTTTATGTCAATATATGAAGTATTTTGAACAATTAACTTGTTTACTAAAACTTTTTTTTCCCGTAATACATTTTGACTACACCCTAATACAGCTCTCTCGAGAGAGACTATAAATTATTCCTGGGAATAACTTATCTTTGCCTGTTGTTTGTTCACAAGTGCGTAAACATTTGTTGTTCAGCTTTATAAAAGTTAAACAATTTGTAGAGAAATAGTTTTCCTTCATCTCTTAAAACCAATGACAGGTTGATATTCTGTGTGTATTGCTATACACAGTTAAACATTGAGAAACTTGGAGCTAGGTCTTGGAGGTAGCGTTACAGATCCTGAGTTCCTAATAAGAGCCAGAAATATATATTTTTGATAGTATGTAAACAGAGGGAAAATGTCACCAAACGGCTGTATTAAATTACCAGAAAACTGCAGGCCTCAAAGTCAAAATTAAAACACAAAATTATGTAATTTTCAGGGTGGTCTGTCCCCTTCTTCATCAAAATAGAGTAAAACATCCTCTACAACCTCTAACCATGCTGTGTTTACTCTCTTGTGCTGAAGAAAGGGACTAATGTACTTCGAAAATTACATAATTATGTGTTTTGTCGTGATTTAATTGTGAACTTTGAGGCCTATATTTTTCTGGCAAGTGTCCTACTATCCTCCTTTAAATCTCTAATATAAAATATATAATTTTGAAATAGTATCAGTTCGAATCTCTAGCACTTTAGCACAAACCAAAAGTAGTAGTACTTAAGCGCGTGGATTGTAGAACAACTAGCAATTCCTCGTACTCCAGACCATGCGCTCCTTTCTACAGGACAAAAAGCTTCCTCTGTTTCGTTAGATAATTTCCAAATTTAAAAAAATATCCTCTCCAAACGATAACTATATTGAAATTTTTAGAGATTAGGTAGAATTCGCAGTCAGGGAACTCAAATTAACTTTTTTGACGAACCTGTTGGGTTCACTGACTCTAAGCCAATCCATGCGCTCAAGTGCTACTGTGCTCAAGTGCTACTGCCCTCAAGTGCTTTATAATTTATTGGTTCACTCTCCTTAAAGGATAAATTGACCTTATGGTATGTAGCTATTATTTTTGGCCCCAAAATTATTTTAAAATATACCATTTATGGCGCTTTAATAAGAAATGTATTATCTTATAGGTCTACACTTAAGTTTGATTTCTCTGGATATTTATAACTTATAAAAATTATCTGTAATACAAACAAAACAACCTGTTCCCATGTCATTAATTAACCATTTAGATTTTAGGGGGAAGGAAACAAATTCCCATTTTTCGCCCTCGCAAGAATTGAATCCAGAAATCTTAAACGGTTATTATTAAGATTTCAGGCACGTGAGATATTCATTGACACACCCATAAATTCACTCAGGAGTGAAGGGGGTTGGGAGTATGCATACATTCAAGGCTGAGATAGAATTACATTTATGTATGGGGGTCAATGAGGGTGGCAGAAGGGAGGGTTCATATTTTTTAGTTTTGAAAAAAAAAAATTATATATTTAATTACCATCTTAATATCTCTTTGTAGAATACAGATTCTTTCATTTAGTCAAATATTGAGTGCACACATTTATAGTTCATGATGATTTTTTTAAAAGATTTAATTTCAACCCATACACATTTATTCATTTTACATATCAGTTTAATATATTGTAATGACCATTTTTATACACAAATTACTTGAAATAAGAATTTGTAAAAATTAAGATCTAGTATTTTGCTTTCAAAAAAATCAAAGTTGTAAAAATCCCACCAAAACATTTTCATCATTTTAAATTTAATAAAGTAAATTTGTCATAGTATTTTTTTCCCCCAAAAACAATCTAAAATTAAATTCCCTTTTAATTAGAAAAATACTATAGATCTTCATAGTTCTAGAAATAGGTAATTGTTCTTAAAATAATGAAAATGTATTAAAACAAAAGTGTTTGATTCTTAGATTGTATTATTGATCTCCATTGGACATTTTGCAATTAATCTCTTTAATTACATACTTTAGAGATTTATTTTGGTATTTTAAAAACAAAGTATTTTAAATCATTTTATTAGCAATACAAACTTTATTTTCCTTTCATTGTTGTTAAGAATGAAGGAAAGCCTATGCATTCTCCATTGGATTTGGGAAAGTTGAACTGGTTTCACCAGTGATCACATTTTTTGGGTGCTCACTATTAAATTTAAAAGATTCAAAAATACTCATCATCACTATTTAAATATATAATGTCCTGCTTGCTTTATGAGTTCACGTTATCAATTAAATTGTTACATTAGCACTATGTAGTTTTCTCATTTGATGGTTTAAATCAGGGGATGGTAGTTGGTCTTTCGCAATCGATTGGTCGATCTCGCGAATATTTTCATTCGATTACATAAGTAAACTGTAACTTCTCTAAAAATTTATGTTCGATTGAGTCTTCTAAACTCATAAATGTATCAAGAAATTTCAAATAATTATTTGAGTGTGACAAACGTTATCTTGATCGATAATTATCGGTAATGTTATAAGAAAATCATAATAGCTTAATATTAAAATGTGAATTTTATCTATCGTTTAAATTTTCTTCTAGAAAGTTTGGGACACAAACGTTTGAGGAAAAATTGAAACTAACCACGCAGTCTTTGTTGTCTTCACTGGTCACTTTGGCAATCAAATTCTTTCGGAAAAATAAGAAATTTAAGTTTGTAAGACTCTAACGCTGGGGTAGACATGTACTTGCGCTTGATTCCCAAGTTAATACTACATTGAACAGTTACTTACTTGTGGGGAAATGTCACAGAAGATTTTTTCTTCTTCTCTATTTTACTAACCATTTCCCAGCACACTTCTTTTACTTAAACTCAATAAACTCACATGTTAGGTATTCTTATTAATACATTGTTGTGTTTATATAAGAGCTGTGATTATCCACAAGGTCTGACGACAATGATACTCTTGAGTAAATTATCAGGCTGCACAAGGTTTGTTTAAAAACCTCACGGTCGAAAGTATTCATTGGGGGTGAGATTGTAAGTGCAGAAATTGCACCGCCTCACTCTAATTTTATTATTTATTTAATTGAAGTAATTGACGTGCACTTTTTGAACCAACTGATTATATCAGCACACGAGAATTTCTATGAGCGAGAGCGAAAGAGCATACTAATTTTGCCGGCAAAGGTATTTTCACATTCCTTCTAAAATTCTTTTACACGCCCACAATCGACATGAGAACCGACGGCTTTACTTACTCTCCGTAGGAAGTTGTGCTACGGATCTTTATCGTTCAAGAAAATTCTGTCGAACTCGGCTGGGTTTGAACCCGTAAACAGCCTCACTTCGATCCTTTTATAAAAGATGTCTCCACATCAAAACTGTATAGCCTACACATGTCGTGTTTTTAAATTCCTTGAACAAATTTGATTTTGAACCGTATTTTTACAATATATGTATGCCCCCGGTTCCTCTTCCCCCTGTGTTTCCAAGGCCAGAAATCATTTCCCCACCACTCAAATAAATAGTGATGTTTGTCGGTTGATCTAAACTTTTGAAACTTCCTTAGTTTAATGTCGGAAATACTTTTCAAAATCCTGGTGGTGTTTGCCTCTGCTGTTATAATTATTACTATTTGTCTACCGTGGGGAGGCGCTAATGTTGTTTGGGGTGTATGTGTGTCCACTTGTAGAGATAAGGCTACTGTGTCCCAACAAGACTTGCTCTCAGCTCTCAACCAACTCCTATGGTTCAGGTAAGACAGGGCCCGAACAGCCTTCCGTCCGATGAACAATGCCTCTCGATACTTGGGCGACAACTTTCGCCACATTCCTTTTGATGTTAGCAATTGTCAGTGACGAATTAGAAAACAAGATATGTAATAAACTATAATATACTTCTTTTTGTATAATATCCTGTCACTTTCAATATTGACTTTGAACAACCACCCACGGTGACCTGGTGGTCTAGGGGTAAGGTGTCAGACTTCTGTGCTGGGGGTACGGGGTTCAATCCTCGGTCCCTGTCACAGATTTATCTGATTGCCAAAACCTCTGACAAGACGTGTATTAATCAAAACTTGTGAATGTGTGGAATGCCAGGCCTCCACCGTGGTTCGGATCCCACGTTAAACTGTAGGTCCTCCATTTCATCTCACAATCACCCTACCATTACACATTAGTGTAAGAGCGTATAACCCGAATGGGTAGTAAGACGTGGTGATGATGATGATAATAGGGGACACCCGCCTTGCCAACATGTACATGCCAACAAGTGAATGTTTAATTTTTTATTTTCCTAGTTATCAAGTACATGGAGTAGCAAAGTACACTATATAAAGTTTACTATCTTCCATTTTGTGGCCTGTTTTCTACTCTTTCACAAGTCACCACCGCTGACAATCCAATTATATAAGTAGATATTCAAACAAACCTTAATAAAAGTCATTCCAGGCTGGTTATCAAAAAGTAACACTTTTTAATACCTACTTAAATAATAAATTTAAACTGTGCGTAACCTAATTCAGCATAATGTTATTTTCATAAAAATACAAAAGAGGTATGGCGTTAAAATCAACCACTTGTTTTACAAATTTTATTGAAATATCTGCAGTGTATTATTCATTTTCGGAAACCTACATACAATGTAGCAATAACATTACTATGATACAGTTAAGTGTTTGTTTTAAAATAAATTGAGGTTTTTTTTCCTGAAGCATTGTTTATTGGATGTGAAGCTGTTTCGATATGGTGATGTCTTTCCATTGTTGTGAAGCATCATATCATGGGCACTTGCATGTTTAGTATGAATTAGTATGTTCATTGTGCAGAATTAAGCTTTATACATTTACTTTAAAGTCGGCTCTCTTAATTAGCAACAATGTGTTATTTTTACTGAACTCATTCCTCAATTATGTTAAATGTGTGTGTTGAAATTCTGGTCAGTTAACACACCTTATTGTAATTTATTGCATCAATGAATAGGTTGACATTTAAGAGCCTCTAAACCGGGAGGGGGGAGGGATTTTGTCGGTAGGGATTTTGTCGCGCGAATCTTTCCCGCATAGATATATATTGGTTCAAATGAGAGTGTTCACAAAAGGAGGAGAAAAAAAAATCATACAGCAAAATTCGTTGCATGACCAGTCCATAACAGCCACTTACTTTTATATCTGCGGCAAAATTATTTGACGAGCAGTTAAAAAAAAATACCGCACATTGATGTTGAGATACATCAACACAAATGCACGCTTTCAGACGAGAGGGGATAAACCATAGATCCAGTCTGCTGTTGGAACTCTTTTGAGGTAGATTAGCTAAAAACGTCTGAAAGTGAGGATATGTATCCTCATAATCCTCATGTGTGTATGGAGGGAGAGATAGTTTAGGATAATAACCTGCAATAAACTAATCTGTCTTTGACCGGTGTATCGAGGTTGGATTCCCCGCTCAAGTGTCTTGGAGTGAATTTTCCTAAATGGTTTCCCACTTTACACCCGTTGCACCCAAAACAGCGTTTTTTTTTTTTAATTCTTTGAAACAAAAAGTACATAGCCGTTATACAGTTCACATTGTCAGCCATGATGTATTCTTCACTCTCTTAACAGCACATCTCTGAACATGGATGAGTAGAAAACACACAGGATTCTCGCCCCGCCC
>CABFWO010002562.1:63064-74459 GCA_902155825.1 Timema genevievae
TTTTTTTATTTTTTGGGTGGGGGGGGGGGGGGTGTAATTTACAGAAGGCCTCCGCTTATAATATTATGGTGGGTTAGGTTCTAGGGACCCCACTGTAAAGCAGAACATAGCCCTTTTTTTAACTTTCAAATGCATATAAAATCCTGATAACATTTATTATTATTATTATTATGTGTTCTGTCTTACGACAGGTCCATTCCTTTTGTCAGTGAACTTAGACCTCTACCTCCTTCTTCAGCTCCCAGAATTTTCTTCTTCACTTCAAGTCATCCAATATTTGAATCATCCTCCTTCCCCTCAACCTTTCCTTCTATGACGTCATGCAGAAGATAGTTCCTCCTAAGATCCAGTTTGCTTTGTACAGGAGAATCAAATCCATAATGGTTTCTCCTCTCACCCACTCTTCTGTCCACCTGATCTTCTCAAGTCTTCTCCAGCACCATAATAACATGCTCACCCTAAATGCACTAGAGTTCTAACTAGTTTTCTTTACCAAGAACCTTCCTCTTTTGTGTTCTTTTCATGTTATCTTTCAATGTGGATGTTTGGTCAAGTTGTTATAGTTGGTTTTTAATATTCTTTTACTCAGTTAAATCAAAACTTTGTTCAAGTAAAAATGAATGGATACATCAGAAAATAAAGTTAATCTATAGGAATTAAGTTCATCCGTTGTATAGTATAGAACAATTAGTTTTCTATGGTCAATCGCCCAACTTACATAAAGTTTTTGTGTATGTTTTTATTTGATATACATGATTGATAGTATTTTATCTAACATATATGCACACACAAAAAAAGTAGTTTTTGTTTACAATTAACTTCAGGGGTGAAACACATTGTAGTGTGTGTTTCGATACGTGTTTTTGTGTGTATTGTTGTAGTGCTTGGCAAGAACTGCAAGGCACTGAACACGACGATTTTGAATCCCCATGTTCACTTGCTAGGAGATGATGCAGCCTGCATCGCATACGTGCGTCTCACGCAGTATATGGATAAGTGAGTAAACTCTTCATCTCAATTTATTGGTGTGGTCTTTAAGGTTACTTCCTCTTTCTGTCTCTCTCTCTCTCTCTCTTCTTTACTCTCTTATTATTAAATGTGTCTTCTAGTATTTGCCATGAACTCTTTTTAATCCAAGGAAAAATGATAAAAATATTTGTACTCAAACTTTGATCAAGTACAACATTCTTGTAGCCTAGGAAGTTGATTTTTGTTAATTGAAATATTATTTAAGTTAGAATAATTATGTGCTATGTTTAGAGGTTAATACGACACCTTAGCTAAGTCGGTAGTATGTCTGCCTACTGTGCTAAGGGTCCCGGGTCCGATTCCCGGCATGGCTGAAAAATTTATCGTTGATGAAATGGGTTTACCTCTTTACTTTGATAAAATTAACGGCCGGGGACTGGATGTTGTGCCTGCCCTAGTCTTAAAATTATATTATAAGCAATATGAAGCTAACGACAGGCCGGAGGTGGAAAAATATATAACTTGAATAAAAAACTGACCCAGGCCATAGGCTGGAAACAGTAATGGATGTAAAAAAGGTGTTATGTGCTTAGGACATTTAATTAAATGGAGTAATTTAAAGAAAACTTTATTTCTTATAGCAGAAATACCGGTCCTTATACTTATCAATAAGAGAAACACATTGGTTCACAGATCATACACTCATAAACTACTAAAAACAATGGTACCAACCAGCAAAAAATTGAATTTCCCCAACACTATGAAAGCTTAGAATATAATTTCTGGTACAGTATTTATATATTTTCTATTCTCAACACTGGTTCCAGAGAACTGCATAATGTGTCAAAAATAGTTTGTATCAAACATTAATGGCAAAATAAAATGTATTTTTTTTCAAAGGGTCTCGTCATTATCAGCAGTTTCCAGCCTGGGGCCGAGTCAGTTTAATAAAATGCCTCCATTTTCCTTTCACTTGCACACTTTCTCCCATCTCTTTACTATCTCATATATTCCTACTCTTTCCCGGATAACTTCATTCCTAATCTTGTTTCCTAATCCTGTTTCTCCTCGTGACAGCTAACACGCTCCTCACAAACTTCATTCCTAACCTTGTTTCTCCTAGTTACAGCTAACACGCTCCTCACAAACTTCATTCCTAAATCCTGTTTCTCCTCGTTACAGCTAACACGCTCCTCATAAACTTCATTCCTAATCCTGTTTCTCCTCGTTACAGCTAACACGCTCCTCACAAACTTCATTCCTAATCCTGTTTCTCCTCGTTACAGCTAACATGCTCGTCACAAACTTTATTCCTATGTCCTCCACTTTCCTAGTCTCTCTTACATTCATTGTCCATGTTTCTGCTGCACGAGTGACAATGGATACAAAGTACGCCCTGTAGAACAACTCTCCCTGCTGTCCTCTCCTCATTAAATCCTCTCTACTTTCACCTTTCACCTCAAAGTAAAGTGAATTATTAATATTTTATAAAACGGTGCATTGTGCGTGTAATTTGTTACAGACAGGGGCAGGCCCGCACTCAGCAGTCAGAAGAGACGCGAGTGTGGCATAAGCGAGACAACAAGTGGCAGAACGTACACTTCCACCGCTCTGGTGCCAGCTCCTCCCCTTTCACATTCCCCGGGCACAAATAGACACCACACCTCTCCCCCCTCTGTTGTCACCAACACCTCGCTCGCCCGCACCAAACTCCATTCAAATACAAAATTACAGTTTACGAATATTACTTAGAGGCCATTGATAGAATCATAATTTAGTACGGGTATGAACTCTCAAAATTAGTTCTTTTTGGATTTTATTTATATATTTTTTTTAGGTTATGCCCTCATCTATTAAATAATTCTGCTGCATTTGTCATTTTATGTATTTTGGTATATTATGTGGTTTTGTGCTCTAATTTCTAAACCATTTTCATTTTAAGCTTTAAGATAGTTTCGGTATAGTCATTACTTGACATTGAAAAAGTAACAGCCTAGTAACCTAATCACAGTGTAAATAATTTACTTGATAACATTGTCTAATTGTAAAAATCTCTCCAGATTCAGGTATGAAAACTGGTTTCATTAATCAATTTTCAGCAGTTTTTAAATGTAACCATTTAATAATCTAGTTGTATCATCAAATCAAAATGACTAATTAACTTAGTAAATTATTTGCAACTACTCAATAAAACTTGGAGGGTTAGTCAAGTAATTAATAATGCTCTTAGTCTCTACTTAAAAAATGTTAATTTTCAAACAGATAAGCCTATTGTCTTTCACACTTTAAAAGAATAGAAATAATTTTGTAACAGACAATTAATCATCTTTAATATATCGAAAATATTTTGTTTTGTTATGTTTGAAAATGTTTAAGTATAGACACATTAGTTTATTTTAAATAGATAATTAATTAATATGTTAATATGTTGATGCTCACATTGGTTAGTTGTTTTTAGTTGCTAAATCAATACTACCTTTTACACACTATCCATCTGGTTTTTAAAAACAACCATAAATTACCGTATTTCTTCGATTCTAAGACACCGTCGTTTGTAAGAGGCACCTTAATTTTTCAGTACCACCAACATAAAAAAAAGCTTTGATTCTAAGAAAATAAATAAAAATAAAACGCTAAAATATCCAATATTTAAGAAATATTTTAATTACAAGATTCAATTTACCAATATCAGTTAATTTATCAGTGGGTATGCTGTTCATCACTTTCTTCTGAATCAACATCACTCTTATTCTTCTGATCTGTATTTATCTTTGCTATCTCATAATATATATTCTTCTGGGCCATTGAGACCGTTGGCCGAGATAGAACTGCAATTTTTAGACACCCTCAATTCTAAGACGCGCCACATTTTTAGGGACGTTTAAATGGAGAAAAATTTGCGTCTTAGAATAGAAGTAAATCTCCACTCAACAAACATATTTGTACCTAGATAACTGTTTTGAAGAAGTAAGTTTATGTAAATTTAATTTACCGATTCACATCAAAGTTTTAAAGCCATGTATCTCATTTACTTTATATAAAGCCTACTTTTACATTGCTATTAATATGATTTTAATTATTTTTTTAAATCAAAACAACGTTTATACTTAATTTTAGACTACCACTCTTCCAGAGATATCTGATTTTTATCGGCATGTTTTTTTTATATAATACTGTCAAAAGTATTACACAAATTTAATGTTGTCACATGTACTTCCTTACTATCAAGTTTACTTATGTGTAAGTTTAATGTTGTAATGATTCATGTTGGTAACCTCATTTGTGTTTTATTGTGAGATTTGTAAATAAACTCTAGATATTTTCTGCGTGAACATCTGCAAGCTTATTGTCATTATTATTGTATATGAAGACACTTTAATGTAAAACATGGAACACTAAGCAATATTTTAAAAATATTCTCTGTGTAACAAATGAGTACCGGTATGTGATTTATAATTACAAAGAGAGTAAAGAACAAACTATAGTAATTGTGAATCTATCACTTATTATAGCTGATTATTGAAATGTAGCTTTTTGAAAAATAAGCTCTTTATGATAGTATGTATGTTTTAATAAAAATGCAGATATTATTGAAAGCCAATGAAAATGTTATGAAACTTTGTTATTTAAAAATTGAGAGGATATTAATCAAATATCTTTGAATTGAAGCAGTGGATGGATAAATTTTTTAAAATATCAAAGTTAATTTCCACTAATTTTTTCAAGACCTTATGGTTAATTATATATATGGAGTTTATATATCTTTAATTTTTTTTTTATTAGGGCCAACACTAAAGTAATTATTTTAAGTATAACTATTTTTTATAATGCCTTTGAGTAACTATACAAATCATTACATAAATAATGTGAGCTATTTTAATTCAAACTATCACTTTTTTAATACCATTTTGTATATTTATTTCACTTGCATTTTATTTTTGTGCATTTGTCTGTTTGATACAGAATAATTATTTGGGTTTCGCAACTATTTGCAATAAACTGGATTAAAGAAAATAATAATAAAGTGTGACCAACTGGAATTTCATTAAATGGAGTTTGGTGCCAACAGCGCTGTTAAATAAATGTAATAAAATAATAGTAAATAGTTACATGATGAAATATAAAAATGCTTTTCACAACTTCTAGTGTGTTAAAACATTTTCCAATTAAATATTTTGTCTCTTTGGCAACAAAATATCATATTTCACATAAATGTGACAAAATTGATGACAAAATATATTTTAAGAGTTACTACAAAAAAAAGTTCTTCTAATATTTCAAATAAAGCTAAACATGGTTGATATTAAAATAAATTTCAATTTTAAAAGATACACCTAATAAACAAACAAATGAATCGAGCTAATAACCATTTAAAATTAATATGAATCTCAAAAATAAAAAAATTAAATAAAAAATAAGATAATCTGTCTTTTGAATTGTATCTAAGGCAAGCTTTTGATAACTAATACCATGAATGTATGCAAGGAATTTATCGATGATTTATTTTTACAATTTTGACATTGCAAACCTCACTGATAGATATTTGTGTGATAAAATTGTACTTATAGGTTGAGATAAACCTAAACAACATGACTGATTTTATGTTTATTTCTTTTTGTGTTTCAAAAAATAAAAACGAAAATATTGAAACGATTTGGATGAAGCTATTATTTAAGATAAAATAATTATATTAATCTTTATGAGATGTGTAAAAGCTTGTGAATTATTTTTAATTTATCTATCATTATATGAATATTTATCTGATTAGAACAATTTAACTTAAAATATGTGTTTTTGTTTGATATGATAATTAACAGTGACGGAAATAATGTGTTCAACAATCTAGATAGAGTTTTGACTGAAAAATAAAATACTGTTAAAAATTTTTTCTTTTAGAACTTTTTTTACTACTATTTTGCTCATATACTAACTACTTCATTGGAACTTCACATGTTACATATAGTAATATGAAAATATATTTCTTCCAATATTACTCTTTTCCATTTTAAATATTTTATAAAGCAGAAATGCATTTCACTTCAATTTTAAAAGAAGGTTCACAATGGTAATTTTATAATAAAACTAAGCACTAAATGCTTGTTTGCATGATTTTTAACATTAACTTATTTTCTTTATATTTTGAAAATAATTAATTAATGTTTAATCACTTGATATTTGGTTTGTGCACTCAAATTAATTTGCTACACAAATTCGCTTGAAACTTAAGATTACCATTCAAACTTAAACAGTTCTTGGTGATTTAATTATTAATTTTTGAATTAAAGGTGGTTTTTTTTTCATTGGATACCAATTACATACAATCTTAAAAATTGATATTAAGATTTTAGGGGAAATTAAATAGTTTCTTGTTGGGTAGTCATATTTGAACATAATTTTTAAAATATTTTAGCATCTATAATATAATAAATAACGTAGTCATTAAAAATAAATATATTAGTTATTAAAATAATGGGTCTCCCCAAAATCCTAATATTAATTAATGTATATTTCACCATATTTCTTGGTACTATGTTTAAATTTAGATGGATGAATGTGTATAAAACTTAAAAAAATAACAAGCTTATTGATGTCATCCAGCTGTACTACAAACAAAAAGATAAAACTTTTTTATTACAAGCTATAGTATGTTTGGTAATAGTTATGATTACCCATTACTAAACATACATTATGGGAGTGTATGCAATTGACTTTGCATTTAGTGTTGTAGATGTTCCATGAATACAAATGTAATTACATCCCTTAATTGCCCCTAAACCCCTTTGATAACCTTATTCTCTCTTGTTGTTATGGATATCAGTTCTATGAACTGATTGAATACCTTAATTGTTTGGCCTAATTGTCATAAATAATTAATACTATTACTAACAATAATCTAGAACATTTTCCTAACTAGTGATGAAACATAATATTATAAACGATACATGAATTAAATAGAAATCTTTTGAATAGTAAAAGAAAGATTTATAAATAAAATAAAACTTCACGAAAACTATGAATATCGAGCAAGTGATTTGAAGAAAACTGTTTTGTCTTATGTAGAAAGCTAGTGGTTTTTGAAAGCCACTTCTTGAATATTTGCATTAGGAATCTTTCTGATTGTACTTAAATGTTTCTCTAAAAAGTTTATTGTATGGAAATTTTAAATCAAAACCATTGTTTTTTATATATATATATGCATAAATATATTCATTATGGAGGGTACACAAGAAAAACTATGTACTTGATAGCTTTAAATCTTCGAGTTTTCGTAATTGTGAAATAATTTTAAATTAAAAAGAATATATAATATATAAAACTAGCTACACTTGAATTTTATTTTATATATTGCTGCTAAATATATAATTAGATTATTAAATTCTACAAAATCTTTTCTTGTTATTTAGGCTACATTAAATTTTTAAAAAGTACTGTGTCATTTTCAATCCTTATGCAAATTTCTTAACTTGAAATAATTGTAGCATATCTGCTACTATTTTTTCTCATAAAAACTTGATTTTATTGCGCTGATTCCTTCATGTATTCTTCTTCTTGCATGGTACTATTTACAATTTACTATACATTCTTCTTTTGCGTAATTTTTTTTTTAAATCATGCATTACTCGGTTTTTTAGAATAATCTTTTTAAAAAATGTGGTGTTCCACTGTCATAAGTGGTATTTCATTTATTTTCTTGACACTAAATTTTTCACCTTATGGTATGTGTAAAATGTATTATTTTATTTTTTAACTATTATAATATTTTATATTACAATATGCGTTTTTACTCATAATAGTTTGGTAATTAAGGTTACAACAACCAAAATACTTATTAATATCATGTATATTTTTATATTTTAAAGTATGTTATTTTTTAATTGTTACTGTGAATTTTAATTTTCACTTTTTAATTGTTTATGGACATATTTTTTTACTTATTTTCATTTTAAATGTTGTGACTATGGCTATTATTTTGAATTAATCACGATTAACATTATCTTCTAATAGAAGCAATCATCCTAACATTTTCTCACTAAAATTTGAATATATTTATTCTGGTCCTGAAAAATTATTTTATAATTTTAGAAGAAAGGCAATTTTTTCTACACAAACAAACAAACTAACTTAATTATTGTTGGCAACCAATCTATTTGGGTTGAAAATTTAAACAATATCTGACAAAATTGATGGTTTAACTGGGTTTTATTATAATCCAGTTTTTTTTAACAATTTCCCCTTGTATTTGGTGTAGCATTGTTGTTACAGTAGAATCATAATAGAATTTCATGTAAAACTCGCTTGTTAAAAAGATTTTACCTCTACTTATATTTATTTAAAACAACTAGATACATTATGATTTGTTTATTTTGTTGAATATTAATTGGTTTCCGAATTTATTCTATATTTCATATAAATTATATTTTGTTATGTTTTACTGTTATGTTATTATATATTATTTTCAGTTAGTAGTTTCTAATAGCCCAAAAAATATTTTCACACAATTTATATGTAAGTGCTATTTTGCGTTTTAAGTTCGGAAATGGTGCAATACCTCAAAAAAGTTTTTACTTTTTTTGTAACTTCATGATATTATTACTGTGTCATAAGAATTTTAAAAATAAGCAGCTTTATTATATTCTTAGAGATAATGTTAAGTTCATATTGAATATGTATTTAATATAATACTTTTAATTAATTGTTTTTAATTTAAAAAAATCTTATACTACTTTGTTTGCAGGCTATATAAATAAAGGCAATTATTTGTTGCTAGTCGTTTATTATGTTATTAAAAATATGTAGTTTTTATGTTGTGTGTTTTAAAATATTGTAATGTGTTCAAATGTTAAGTCCAACTTGTATGGAAAGTGCTGAATCATATTAGGTAACTTTTTTTGTACCATGTGTATTTTTGTATTAGTGTCATACTTTTGCTTCCGTTCAATTATTTGTATTTATTATAGTCCACACAAACATACATTATTAAAACCGTGAAATTTTTAAAGTTATTTCTGCATTGCTAAATTGTTACATAGAGTAAATTGAGAAATAATAAAATTCAAATTCAAAATACATTATATTTCTTAGTATTATTATTTGCCACTATCCTATATTAATTGGCAACATTCTTTTTTAAGAAAAAATAAATTATATATGTGTTGAAATAAATAAAAATCATGACTAAAAGTAAGAAGTGTTCAATAATTGAGTGATTGATACTCATTGTTTGAATATGTGGTTTTTATATTATAAACTATGTTCTATTTATTAAACTATTAATGATATATTTTATTGTACTGAAAATATACTTATTCAAAAATATGTTTTGTTCTAATCTTAGATAACTTTTCACTAATAAATTATTTGTAAAAAACAGTAATTTGATTTATTTACCTACTTGAAATTATTCAACTATCAACCTCAACATTTAATGTTAGTTTGTTTCTTCCTAATTAAAATTTGTTATTTCACTTTAAATTCTAAACCGTCTATGCTTTCTTTCAAAGTGGCAGTGTTTAAAAATATATTTAAATCTTAGATGAAGAAATACAGTTGAGCCTCCTTTGAACAAATTCACATGATATGCTGATTTTGTTATTTATAAAAGTTAATTTTAATGTTAAGATAAAAGCTTTATAACTTAAAAAAAGACAAACCAAATTCTTTTGTTTTTTGTTTTGGAAAAACAATACAAACTTTGGTTTTAATCGGGTAAATGGATTTGAGAGGGGGGTGAATGTGAAATATTTTTCATTTTCCTTTGGATGAACCAAGTTGAAGATGATTTTAAATTTTAATTTTTCCTTTGTAAAAAAAAAAAGCGAGAATTTAAATTAAAAATTATTAATTACACTTCAAATGGCTACAATGTTCATTTTAAGCATTTGAAAATTTCCCATGTATACAGAAAGTTTTTAAGTTAAATATTCTGTATTTAAAACTTATATGATGGGATATAATTTTAAATGTGTTATTCACTAATCTATACTAAATTACGTGCGAGGGCCTTCATAGCCACTATAGATAGATTTAATGTATTATTTTAAGGCTGCAGATCAAAATAATTTATTTGAACACAGAATATTTGCTATGGCTGTTTCATTTAAAGACTACATTTTCAAAGCTTCCTTCCCCCCTCCCCCCAAGAAAACTTTTCTTAAAAGAAGTTTGTTAAGAGATGGCTTGACTGTACACTTGAAACTAGTATGTACAAATTAGTATATTCTTCCACAGTGTATAGTAGTTAATATATTTGAATTGATTCAAATTTTACTGTGCTTATTTACATAGAAGTGATGCTCTTAGTTTGATTGCTTATATTTCAGATGGTCAAATTGTTTACTATGAATTGTAAATGTGAATACGTATTTAAAATAACAAGCTTTTTGTGATTATGTTAATTTGATGCGTCAGATTGACATATTTTTGTTGAAATATGTGGCTATTAGAATTATTGTATGTATACAATCTTGTTTAGTGCACTTTTCATGTGTATAAAGCTCAAACGAATCAGAATTTACTTAGTTTTTAAAAGTAAGATTTTTAAAGTTTTTATTTTCATTCAAATGAATAAACTTAGTTCTACTGATAATCAAATGTATGTTCAAATAATTTGTTTATGAAAAAAAAAGATCTATAACAATGTTATAAAAAGTTTAATAGATAATATAATAAATGGAAACCTCTTTTATGTAGTAGGTGTGGATAATATCGTAATCATTATAAATTATTATACTATTGCTCTATAAATTTGTACAGTGTTCTAACCAAAACATAAATTTGCTCATCCTTGTATTACTATTATTTTAATCTCACTTTCTGTATATTACACTATTACCGTAAATGTTTTTTCTGTAATAATTTTGTAAAAAGAAAAATTAGTGCGAAAAACAATAAATTGCCTTTCAAAAACCTACTAAATCTTAAGATATCTCTCTATATGTAAAATAATTATATTATTCTTCTGTTTCATTAGTTTGATTATTTGATATTTTTACAACATTGTTAACTTCAAAAGTTAGTTAGTAAAATACAGGCTAGTATATGTATTATCAATATATTAACAGCGCTTCAAAATATTTGAAAAATTCTCTGCTTGATTAAAAAAAAGTACTAGGCTTGCATAATAGATTACACTAAATAACCTGTTTTTTACCTTTTCAAAATTTATTTCTATTGAACAATATACATTAATAAATTATGTATAGATGATAATATTAGTAGGATCATAATTATGTACCTAAACATACTTAGTCCCAAACTATTCTCATCGACATTAGTAGTAGCTGTTCCTGCTTTTCGTATGTCTAATAGAGGCACATGTTAGTTATCGAAATTAACTTAATAGATAACTGTCATTATAATACCCACTTCATTGGCCGCAAGGTCTAACATGCTATCTCGCAGCAGACTAGACTGCCGAAGATGGGGG
>CABFWO010002562.1:74490-100394 GCA_902155825.1 Timema genevievae
GGGGGGGGGGGGATAAAGGGTTTGATCTGGTCCAGGTCTACTGAGGATGATTTTTTTCTTAAATTGTTTTCCACTCTCCCTCCAAACAAATTTGGTTACACTTCCATTAAACATAACCACCCTAATCCCTAAAACCATTAGCATAATTAGTACACAGCCTTATAACCCGGACGCTCCAGAAGCTATCACTGGCTATAGATTTGATTCTGACCGAGCCTGAGGTTTTGACGACAGATGACTGACTATACACTCGGCTGTGTCCTCTCGCTGATGGAATCCGATTCGCCAATGTCAGGTTTTTAAATAACAAATTGGTGAATATTATTACATTTCTTTGCCTATCTAAACTACAGTAACCTTATAATAACAATAGCAAATTTAACTAAAAATAATTCTATATTATTTCAGTTAATTTGACACCCATGTGTAGGGGGGAGGGGGGGGAGTAACTAGAATTAGGGGTGTAGGATCTGGGCAGGCAGTGAGACCAAAGTCCCTCCAAACCTACTGGACAGTTAATAAAAATAAATAGCAACTTTTATATGCTACTATAGGCTTAAAAACACTTCTTCTGGAGAGACAATTATTTTTCTCTCTCTCTATCACTTCCCCTATTGAGACTAATCACACTTTGTAGCAAATTTAATTTTTTCTAGTTGTTATCACTACCCTTAGATTTCTGAACCTCTTCCCCTACCTCGGAGTACCGCTATTAGCCTCAAGAAGAAGCTAGTCTCCGCGAGTTGATGTCATTTGGTTGTGAGACAGGTGTGAGGGGGATTGGGCAGTTGTTGTTGAACTGGGGGTGAAGGAGTTTATTCAAAGTCAAATATTTGAGTCGTATATTCAAATAAATATCACACCTTCTTACAGTTGGAACTATTTTACATAATCATCATCAACAACAACAACTGTTTCCAGCCTGTGGACGGGTCAGTATAGTAAAATGCCTCCATCTTCCTCTATCCTTCCACCATTCTTCCTTCCACCATGCTTCCTCCTATAATTTCGTCCATTCTTCTCCTTTCTCTTGAACATTCTTTTATCTGCTCCTCCCATTTCTTGGCCTCCCCTGCGGTCTTTTTCCCCACATATCCCTATGGGATGTTTTCCCTTTTGGACATAAGAGCATTTCCTTTCTATAAACAATGTGTTATTTTCTTTTAGTTTTGACTTTGAAGACATTGTTGGAGGCCCATAACAATGGTGCTGTGAATTTAAGTGTTTATTAATGTATAATAATATAATTATTTTTACTTTTTTATGTTCTATATTATCTTTCTAATTAACTTCAACTTGCCTTTAAATTTGTCTTGCTTCCTTATTCAATTGGTTGAAATTATCATTGGTATTGTTGACAGCTGATCACAGGAATTCCTTTAAATTCACAGCAAGGGCTGAAAATATTTCACTTTGGCAAAAGCTTTTCTCTTTATATATAGGATTTGTCCTAAAATTAAGTTAGAGTAAGCTGCTAATATTCTTTATAGATATTAAATGTATAGTAAAGTTAGTTTAATTAAGGTGATAAATAAAGTTACTTTAGTAAATTTAATGATATGACAAGTATACATCATTTTACATACACACACAAATAATTGTTAAAAGTATCCATGTCACGACAAAACACATTTTTATCACAAATGGTTATTTTATCTTACCAACTATGATTAGTTATATAAAATAGCTACGAATTTTAAAATAAAGTATTGGATGTATTGTGTTTTTTAGCTGTTGGTTACATTATAACATCATATTTAGTCCTTTTAAGTTTGATAAAGATTCTTTTCAGCACATTTGTAAATAGATAATAATATTTGAGACAATCATTGAAAACAAATACTACACCTTAAAATCCTAGCATTCCAAACATGTAAATTAATAATTATAATAAACTACATAAATAAGCCTCTTAAGTATAACTAAATTGGATGTATGGTAAAATTATTCATTTTTTATTTATCGTGTTGGCTATTGTTATCCATATCAGGGTCACAACACCTGTGTAAAGAGTGGTTTTAGTAGCAGAGGATTAGAGAACATGGTTTAAAATGGTGGAAGGCCAAGAATATATCTCTTAAAGCATTGAATTTTGAAAGAATTTACCGAGAAAGAGAATCAATTCTCACCTCTTGTCTATTAAACTTCCCTATAGTTGTCTAGAGAGATTGGTTCTTTTCAAATCAATAGTTTTTTGGCTATGATTTTGAGCTAAATTACACAATATTATGTTCTTACTAATGAATAATATCTGTAAGGCTTAGTTTTACTTTCAACCAATAGTAAAATAATATAATAACCTTGATTTATACCCTGATTTTTTATGAACATATTAGCCTTATTGCCGGCTTCTTAACCAACTAAAACCCTACTTTATAATAGGATTTTAATAGGAAAAAAGGCCTTACCGAGTAATATTCATAAGTAAATCAAGTTTAAGTTATCAAAAAATAGTTTGGGATGTAGTTTTAAACGGGGATATGATGTTTTAATATAAATATGCTAAAAAATTGAAAAAGCATTTAAATCAAACACATGGGAAGTAAAAATATATATTATTTTTCACTATAGAAATCCTTTTGTTGAGTTATTATTAACCTGTATTTTTTAATTTAAGCCCAGATAATATCTTTAATGTGGAGTATTTTAATATAATACTTTTATATTTTCAACTAAGATTTATTGTATTTTACTTATAAATTCATCGGGATTAAACTTTGGTTTGATTTTATATATCGTTTGCTAGACGGGTAAAAATATTTAAAGTCAGCCAAGTTGTACAAAGTGGTAGTCCTTTAAAAATCTGAACTAAAAACGAGCCAAAAAACCTTTGAAACCAACTAAACAAAGTTTTTTTTTTTTTTTTCCTCTTGCTTTTAACTGCAGAAAAGATTTTATAATATGTTCAACATGATTGTTACACATTACAATGATGTATATATGTGTAGAGGTGAATATTTTTTTTCCTGAATACACAATATTTAATTAATGACCATAAAATAGCATAACATTAATCAAATTGTATTTTTTTTTTTTAATTTAATGAATGTGCTATAAATCATCAGTGACGTTAGAGTCAGGGGATTACAGACTAGGTAGAGGAAAAAGATTTAAATAATGAAATAATGTGTCAACGAGTTGAATGTTAAAAAAAATTACTTGTGGGAAAACCATTAGATTCCTAACCCCCCGCCCCTCCCCCTCATTTTCTTAAGTATCAAAGGGGTGCCATTGCAACACCAGTGTGTCTGGGCCCGAACGAGCGCCATTGTAGGTCACATCACAAAATATTCAGCTGTCAAAAACATCCATTGTATTTTTATGGTACATGAAGTGATAGGCATTTTGTCAGAAAAAAATTAATGTGTTACTAAATATTAGTATGTGTAATTTAATAAAGAACTAGTTCGAATCTTTAGAGAAGTATTTAAAAAAATTATCAGACTCTGTTGGCTATAAATCATAAGTTATATTTTTAGCTTTATTTAAATAAATATTTAAAAAAAAATTTAATGTGTCACAGTCTGATTATTCGTTGAATATTAATATATATAAATCTATGTTAACACATTAAACATATACAAGGAACTCTGTTGATTATAATTTTATATTGTCTTAAACCGAGAATGTATAATTCTTTTCATAAACTTTTTATATAATTCTACGTATTAAATTTAAAAATATGAATTTTGACATTTTCATTGAATTAAATTATTTCTAACATTAAATATAACTCACTATTTAAAACTATTAATATAAAATTTAATAAATTAATGCAAATAAATATTTACTAAACTAATAAATCTAAATAAAATATTGTGCTACTACCTAAACAAAAGTGCGACCAAATACTTCTTATGTTTCGACATTCTCTAAATAAAATTGTTCAGCAGTTTTCATTAACACCCAATTTTTTTTATAGTAAATACATGAATAAATAAATAAATATAAACTACTGACTCAGAACATCGAAACGTGCAAAGTGTTTGTGCAATAAATGTTATTTTGTCCCATTGTTTCATAACCATTAATTAATAAATCGGCTATTAATCACTGACTACGGTAGAATACAATTACTCATTTATACCTCACTACTCTAAATATGTAAAGTATATTACACAATTTAGAATCATTTAGATTTAAATAATTACACTTTATATTGTCTTCTTTCTTTCAGAAAACAAATATATATTGTTTTTTAAAACTAGATATCTATGGCATTTACACTTTTGTCTCATTCCTTTTGTACGTATTATAGAGTTGTAACAAAATTAACACTTCCCTTTTACTTCTTTCCCCACGAGTTGACAATATTTTCGCAAATTTTGTTGTAATTATTGTAAAGCTTCTGTTCGGTTCATTTAGCTTCTTTTTTTCCTCACCATATAGTGAACAATAACATTAACTAGGTAATTGAAAATAAACACTTCATTGATTGTTTTATTAATGAAATCTCATGAATCAATAATTATGTAGCTACGCCGATTTACAACATTAAAGTCACCACAGCAACTTTCATGATTCCAGTTTTAAAACATAACTAATGTTTCTCGTTTAAAGCTTCTTTTCCTCTCGCTCAGAAGCCACCACCAAATCTTTGTTAGAAGACTTATCTGGGACATCAGTATCCTCCTCGGGTAATTTATAAATTGGTTTAAAGCCTCCAAATAGTTGAGGTTTGAAATTTTCAAAATCAAAATTGGACGGTTCACTTGTTTCCTTTTCTAATGTGCTCACTGAAGAGATGTTTGAGCTCTCAGCAATCGTATCGGTTCTGTCCGCAGCTGCTAACTTCATGGGTTCACTAGCGCCTACGACGCTCCACCCTTGGTTTGTTGGTGTTGCACCGTTGATGTTTGCGCTGGCCATGAAGGGTGCTTGAAAATTGAGGGAGGGTGGGGATGTCACAGTTGTGGACATGGCGTTCTCCAAATTCCCTGCCTGATGGTTTTTCTGAGAATGAGTGTGCATAACGGCAGAGACTGTAAACTCAGAGCCGCTAGATCCCACAACGACATTTTTGTGACTTGAAGGAGTTTCATGACTGTCGACATCCACTACGGACCCCGTCTGGGAGAAATTAGGGTAGTCCGTGTTTTTGAAAGGAGCAGAGGATGTAGCTTTATAAACTGGCCGTGCTGTGGAGTTTGCTTGTAAAGCGACATTCTTGAGTGTTACAGGTATCACGGAAGAGGAATGTAATGATTCCGTGGAAGAAATTCTATTACTATTTCCACCGACTACAATTCTAGCTTCTTGGTCATATTTGTTCACAAAATTCCAACTATTGGGTTTCTCTCCCAACAGTGGTTTTTCTGTTGGTTTTGTCGCCATGATGAAAGGTTTTCTGGTTGCAAAAGGCATGTAATCTTGGAGGTATGGTATTATATTTATTTCTGTGTCATCTTCTGGCTCATTTATATTACTACTGTGAACTTCGGCCTGTATATTATCATCAACAGAAGATGCGTAAATTTTATTTGAATTGTTGAGAGGTACTTCAACTTTCTTTAGTTTATTTTGACCGTCTTCTGTAGGGCTATCATGTCTTTCGTCAGCGCCATCCGAGAAAGGATTTGGAAGTTCTAAGGCATAAGGAAAATCACCCTTAATCGGTTTCACATCATAATTTGATTTTGAGGTCTGAGCCTTCAGTACTGGAGTATCATGTTTGTCAGATGGAAGTTGTAGTAAAGGTACTTGATCTTGCTTTCTAGTAAAAGGACGCGCTAATGGACCTTCATCCTCATCATTGTCCAATGAGAAATTATCTGCGGACTCGAGGTTTCCTGGTGGAAGAGGAAGTTGTGGTCCTCTCATTCCTACAACCACCCCACTGCTGTCGGACCCTCCATGGATGTTGACAGGGGCTGAGTTGACTGGGTATACTACAAACACAGGGTGATCCTCTGAGGTCTCTGTGTTAACTGTTGAGATAAGAGGGTATTTAGATGAGGGCGACTTTAGACTTTGATGATAATCGGAGAGGTCATCCCTTCTCGATAAAGGTCTCCCTTGTTGATGTTGCATCATCTGCAGAGTTGCCACCTGGGGCCGTCTGCTCTCACCAACATTAGCTACGTGAGGGCCTGCCCGTCTATGTACTAAAGGTCTCTTTTGAATCATTGGTGGTGTCGGAGGAATGGCGGGATACTTATCGAAAGGGAACATCTCACCCTCCTCTTCTATGACTCCCTCGTCATTGACGGTTGATACGGATGTGTGGAGGTGGGGGTGGGGGCTGCAAGCTGTCCACCAGGCCTACGGGCTGTCTGTGTCCTGGTCTCTCCAGCAAGGGCTGCCGCTGGTGACCGAACTGCATTGGCTGTTGTTGCCTCACCCCATGTTCCATGTGCCCATGGGAGATCTTCGCGTTTGGTCGGAACTGAGGTAGGATGTTAGGCAGGTTGATGTCTGATACTCCTTGGTTATTGGGTCTCTTCCCGGGTCCTGAATTTGGCCTAGCTACGTGGTTGCCGCCGGCGAAATTGTGCGAGGATCCTTGCACATAGCTTGGCGCTGCTAAATTGTCAATCTTTGGTCTTGCGTTTTGTGGCGGTGGGTATATATTCGTTGGGTTAACCGGTTTCTGGTCAGTCATATCCCAAGTGTTTGAAGCTTCTAAATGACCTGGCTTTGCAGGAGGGATCAGATGTTGGGCAGGTGTTTGAACGACGTCCCTGAGGGGTGCTGGTGATTTTTGGTGTAATGGTGGGGGTTGGTTTGAGTGTTTAAAAGGAGGAAGTATTTCTTCATTTGGTATCGGGTGAGCGTTTATTTCATTAATTACTGGTCCTTCAGTGTTTACTACTGCTGCCTTTTGATTGGCGGCAAGTTGGTTGTCTGTCTGAGGTTTGAGGCGATCGTCGGGGAAGACAACGTGACCAAGAGGTTTATGTGAAGCAGATGTGTCAACAGGGGACAAAGGTTTTGGTCTAAATGTTGGGAGAGGGCCTTGTCTTGGGGGTTCCACGCCGGGAAACCTAGGGGCCACCGTAGGCTGTTGCATATGAGGAGGAAGACTGAAGTAATTTGACGTTCCTTCGTTGCTCGGATAATTCAATCTGGAAGGCGTCTCCGGAGGAATGAATTGGCTCGTGGCGCCAACTACGATGTCGGCAGTTTGACTTTGTCCTGGTCTTACAAATGGTCTTGTTTCCTCCTCGGCTGGACCAAATATAGGCTTAAACGGCTCTTCAGCTAATGATCCATATGGGCTTTCTTTCAAAGGAGGGATGGCAAAATGGCTTTCGGCAGCAGAGCTGTGGCTTCCTACTCCAATCTGATTTATGCCAGCTCCTACCACAATATTTGTGTTGATGTTTTCCGACTGCCCATGCACCAGATCTGCTATATGAGGTCTCAGTGTCGTCTGATAAACTATTTGAGTTTTCTTAGGTGGTTGTTGAAAGTTTGGTTCTGGTTGTTTCGGAAGAGATGGTTGCTGCGGGGGTGGCTTGAAATGGAAATGTGTTCCTAATGGCATAGAAGTGACTATACCTTGAACGGCAGGAGGGTGTGAAGTCGTAAGGAAGTCAGTAGCTTTAAGCGGCTTTGCTGTGGTTGTTTCTGGGATAGGTAGTTGAGTGACGTGCTGTGTGTTGGGAGGGAAGTTTGGTCTGTCTTCGGGTTGGTTTGGTGGGGGTTTGTTGGTTTGTGGTGGGTTGAAACTTTGAGGTGGCTGAGGTTTCGAGTTTATTGTTGATCCTGGGTGAGATGGTATGGTTGTGAATCTAAAAGGAACTTCAGTGACCTCGTTGATGTGTTGTTGACCTTTTACTGGAGAAGTATGTGTGGGTTTCTTATCCTGATCGTTCTTATCTGTATCCGTAGCTGGTTCTTCATCGTCATCATACTCCACTTCTTCGCCAAACCCTGTCTCGTCATAATCTGTATCTTGGGGTGGTCTTCCCGCAGATGTTGGTAATGAAGGAGATACTTCTAAACTTCCCCCATTAGATGCATGTTCATAGCCACTCCCGTTTGATGGGACTCCGTATTTATTCTCATTGAATAAACTTCCAAACGCACCCCCATTTGACGGGGTTTCATATTCACTTTTGTTGGATGAACTTCCAAACTTACCCCCATTTGCCGAGGCTCCATATTTACCTCCATAAGATGCATCAATAGTCCCCTCTCCTCCACCAGAAGGGAATCCTAAATTTCCGCTGCTATTGGAAGAATCCCAAAACTTGTAATCATTCAAAGGGTATCCATTGTCACTTACACTAGTAGGTATGCCGGCTGGCTTATGTCCATCGTAGCCACTCTTGGGGGGCGTCTGGGGACCGCCAGAATTTATCCCCACATGCTGCCCCGAAGACGTGGAAGGTTTGATTTCGTCCTCTGATTCATCATCGTAATCTTCGTATTCCTCTTCGTCTAGGATTGTGGTAAGCGTCGTAGTGGTTGTGGTAGTACTTGATTGAGGAAGGTTTTGAGTCCTCATTGTGTAGTAGAACGGCGTGGGTGTTGAACTCGTCAGTAAAGGGCGATGATTCTTGTTGATACCTCCAGCCGTACCTTGGACCTTCGTGTTAGCGTAAGAACTGGATATCAGAGGAAACTTCTCGCTGTGGTACTTGTGATTGCTGTAGTCTTGTACCCGTAAGTTATTGAAATCGCTCAGGTGTCCCGGGAAGTTCTTATACGGAAGGATATCGTTCGGCCTGACGTTGACGTTGGTGTCTTTCCTGTCAATCTCTTCTGCCGAAGGCTGCTCTTCGTTGTTGTCGTAGATATAGTCCTCTTCTTCTTTATCGTGATGATTTATCTTCACGGTTTTAGTGTTAAAGTCGACCACTCCTGTAATCGGGTCTTTCTCGAGGTAAAAGGGTTTCCCGCCGAACAACCCTGATATCTTAGAGTTTTGAGAGTTCCCCTGGGCCACGAGGAACGCGGGGTCGGGGATGGCTTCTTCCTCCTCCTGGTTTTGTCGGCCGGTCCTCGATGTGGAGGGTACGATACTAAGGGCCCCACTTTTCACCTCTACATCGCCGACGATGGCTGAAAGAGGTGATTTGTCCATGGGAGCGCCGTGTAGATTTGTTACCATTAGACACGCGATTGTGAGCGGAGCCCATTTAAGAAGTTGTGTCCGGTGCTGTCTCATTCTGCCCCCTGGAAAATAAAATAACAATTTCTTAAAGTTTGAACAGTATTAACAATAATAATTGTTTTCTTATTATGAAAATTTACACATGGACAAGGGAATCGAACCCGGAACCTTTGACTTTGTATGTTAATGCTCTAACCACTGAGCTAATCGTCGGCTACAAATGCGTTATTTTTTATTAAGATCACGAGCTGTCAGATAACGCAGCCACCTTCGACTAGGTAGTTGGCACAGGACGATTCCTGGATAGCTCACTGCTTAGAGCATTGTCGTACTAAGCCAAAGGTCCCGGGTTCGATTCCCGTGTTCAGGTGTCATTTTTCAATTTTCAGAATATGATATCTAGATGGAGAATTCCTCACTAAAAAGTATAGATAACAGCTTCGGATATTTGATTCTTAGTAATAATTATTGTTATTTACACTTCGTATACCCTGAAAGGTAAGCGGCGTTACACAACGGCGTAGCTTATAAGATAGGGCCCTAGTGTATTCTGACAAGGTATATTTTAGGTTAAGTGGAGTGTATTTGTTAAACGGGAGGGTTTTTAAGGAAAATTAATTTACACTTTTTTTATCCAAACAAGCACCCCATTAATCAATATTTAATTAAATATATCGTAGTTCATTCAGAAAGTATAATTAAAACTAAAATTTCATATTATTATGGTTAAATTAACTTTATTTACGAATTTATACGTTTGTGGCCACGAGTCGATTCCTGGATAGCTCAGTTGAAAGAGCATTGGCACGTCAAACTAAAGGTCTTGGGAAATACCAAATACATAGTTTTAGATATTTTTTTAAATGTAAAAATTGCAGAGTGATAAAGGCGGATGAAGACCCCCCCCCCCCNCTTGAAGCTTATTTACGTGCGCCCACGAATTCGGTAGCTACGCGGGCTAGGTATAAGGTTTGGTTTGCCGAAAACTGGGAGGTCTTTGCTTGACATTTCAGTCGGGAGTACTGTGGCCTGTGTCAGTGGTTTTTCCAAAATTATTCTCCTTTGTGTTCTAAATATTATAAACACGCGGCTAGCCCAGACGTGTAGTAAAACCCGGAGGACAAAATAAACACTGGTAAAATTAAAAAATATTATCAATAAGTGATTTAGAACTATTTATTCGTAACACGGTTAATAAACCATTTTAGGAAACATTCTAAATTATTAATTAAAGTAAGGAGCATAATAATAATAATAATAATAATAATAATAATGGACAAGACTTTGATATTAAATGTTGAGCTTAATATCAATTTAAAGTTGATTGAAGAAATGTTTGATAAAATTGTAATTGAAAATTAATGGAAATATTTTATTATTTTTGAAAACTAATTAAATATCTCCTTCCATTCATCATCATTTTTTTATATCACTGCTGAGTTTAAAAAAAAATCTTATAGCCTTAAAATTTTATAGAACATTTCTAGTCAACTTTATGTATAGTTATAATTTATAAATTAATATCCTTTGACTTCAAAATATTTGTTAATAAATTTGAGATATTTAATTGGTTTATTCTAGTTCTTAACACAGCAAATTAAATCATATTAATCTCATTATTAATCACTCAGAATGATAACTCATATTATTTTCTTAAAATTAAATTAGATCTGATGTTCAATTATGCATGTTATAATTCATGAATCATCAGTTTTTAATGTGTTTCGTGTTATTTTATCCTTTACATTTTTCAGGTATATTTATTGTGCTCCGTTGTATAATTAATGTAATCTAACATCTTAATCTCACCATCTTCAATCAACTTTAAATTGGCATTTAACTCGACACTTAATATCCTATCACTATCCACTATCCATTATCACGGTTAATAAAGCTGTCACGCTCAAGCTACCCTACAGCGTCAGTACAAAGCTAGTGGTTGGTAGTTGTGCTGTTGTTGCGCGGACACACGAGCGGAGAGGTCAATGCTCGAGGAATGCACCGTAGCCTGACCTTGACCTGAGCGAACCAACCTCACTTCAGTTACTGGGTCACCGGAATAATCATTGTTACCAACTTTAACCGCCTCCGCTAAGAGCTGGAACGCACCTGACTTTCGTTTCTTCAAGGTTTGACATTGGTGGATTTGTTCCTGGTTCGAAGTCAGGCTACTACAGTCGTCTACAATGAGCCTTGGACAGATATATCGTATTAATATATGAAGGTATATCATGGAGGAGGGAAAGTCGAAAAAAGTGAGAAAAGTTCGTGTTTTTTTGTTTGTTTTTTTAATATGCTGTAATATTAGCAAAGTCATCCTTTTTAAACAAAAACACAGAAACAAACTAATTTAATTTTTAAGGATGAGATATTTTGAAAATGCGTTGAATATTCGCGCATGCGCATATTCATATAATATTTATGCCTCAAGAAAGTTATGACCAAGTAGTCAAATTCAGATAGAAATAAACATATTTTGGCAGTAACAAAACAATTTTTATGCATTCAAATGTCAAGTCATATTATAGAAAGCTGTCACTTAAATATTATATTGTATTTTATTATTTTTATTTTTTAGCCCCGCGTCTTACTACTCGCTTGGTTTACACGCTAATTAATAATTACGCTAATGGTTTCAGGGGTGAGGAAGGTTATATTTAGAGGAAGTTAAATATCCTCACAAAAGTTCTGCCAATGGCGACTAAGTCATGTTAACCGTATTCAAATATATCTTCAAACAATCGTTTATCTACTTTTAGTTTAATGACGATGATGATGATAATAATAGCCTTTATTTAAATTTAATTAAATCCCCTTGCTGTAAACAAAGTAATCTTACTATAAACCCCCTACTAAACTTAATATGATATAAATATTATAAATTAAACCTGATATTATTTATTTCGTGTCTAAGGTTTAATAATCTCCTGATTTCAATAAAACTCCTGCCAAAATTATTTACCTGGAAACTGATGCCATCACATGAGTCTTATGTGATAGCTAATGAACTAAAAGTATTGGCATTCTCACTTTGTGTCAAAGTCATTCTTATATTAAATTAAACATACACATACATACCTAATCACGCCGTTCCCTTACGGGGTAGGCAAGAAACTGTGCACATAGCTCAAACAACAACTCCGTACTTAATCCATCCTTACTAACTTTCTCCACACTTCCCTATCCTTGCATTCTCCCTTCAACAACATCCATACACAGAGTCTTACATGCTCTTTTATTATTAAAACTCTTAATGTTTCTCTTTTTTACACATTCGTCTACAACATTTAGTTCTGTCTTACATGGCCTAACCCTTCCTTTTGATCCACACACTCTACCTTCATATATTTGTTTTGTCACTCGATCCACACTCATCCTCTCAACATGCCCAAATCAACGTAAGACACTTGGTTCATATTGACCTATTGGATTCCTTTTTAACCGCACTCCTTCAGCACCCATTCATTACTGACTCTGTCCATACGAGTTTTTCCACATACATTTCCTAGATATCTCATTCCAACCACATTCACCTTGCTCTTGTTTCTCCTGACAAACCTACACTTCACATACATAAAACAATGTTGGTGCTAACACACTTTTATATACCGCCATATTTAAATGCTAAAAACCATTTAAATAGCGAACGACAAGTATGTGTGTATCGCTGCTAGCATCTATTTTAGGTGTAAGCGAGGCATATCACACGCCTGATTAAGTAGTCAATCGCGTACGTCACCTCCGCTGTAAGACGTCACAAGACCATTCTTATTATATAGGTCATTGGCACACTTGCAGCAGCCGACGTTCCTTACGCTCTGTTTATCTGTTTAGTCGATTATTTAGCCGGTCCAAGTGAAGACATTTTCCGCGGCGTGCGACATTACGACTGGTTCCTTCTCTCGAGTGTCTGGACACTGCTACACTCCACTTTTCATAAGAGTGTCTTGCAGGGGCGCACCCAGGATTTTGAGTTGGAGGGCAGGGGGGAGTTTACATAATACTTTTCATAATTGCACCATTATATATTTCAATTATTGTAATATTTGGAAATAGGGGGATAAGAGATATAGAGAATCAGCAACGCCCCCTAAAAAGCTGGTTTCCAGGGGTTACTCCCCTGGGGAAATTTTTATTTCGAAGGATGCAAGGATGCAAATGGTAATATTTAAGCTAATTTGTACCAAAATCTGTTCCTCGGCCTACCCTCTGTCACTGTGTACGTCACTGGCTAACAGGTCTATGTTCCCACATTCTTCTTCACACCCAGGACTTGCAGTTGGTGGGGGGGGGGNGATAATATCTCAACTCCCCCTTCCCCTCTTCCTGATATAAATAGTGTTTACATATTTGCTCTAAGATAATAATTTCAATTACTGTACCCCCTTCAAAACTTTATGTACAAAGAGTAAATATTTTAACCATTTCTAGAATATATTACGGTATCACAGGTTGAGTTTTCATTTAAGTTCAAATTTACAGTAAAATTAAAAATCATCAGAAAGAAATATTCCTTTGAAAAGCCCTAATTACTGCACAAATTTAATCTCTTTTATATTAAATATAATTAAACAAAATATAATTGATTAATTGATGGAACATAGTGCTAATCATATTTTTGTAGTATTCTTAATTTTCTGGGGAAGTGCCCAAAGCCCCCAAAGGCCCCCTCTCCCCCGTGGGTGCACCCCTGGTGCCTTATCGGATAGCTAGAAGACTGATTAAGAGCGTGCATCACACGCCCATCAACTCAGTGATACAGTCGGCTAGAAATTGTACATTTACAAGAACAATATTGCACGTGGATCATTCCTGATCAAACATTAATGGAGATAAAGAGTTAATAGAAGTTCCTAATACTGAACATTGTTGAAATATTACATTATGTTAGGATAAAAACTGCGTTGAAATGACCGTTTTTGACCATTTTATAATGGCTTCACAGATAAGAACTGTTCACAAATCTTCATTCTGTCTTAATAAGGACATACTGTAGTTATTAACAAGAAACTTTGTCACTTTGTCCCCCATCGTCACCGCGGAAAATGTCGAGTAATCATCCAAATACGAATGTACTGCACATATTTCTGTCATATCATAGGTGTTTTCTTTTACCTTTTACTCCCATAATACCTCGCGTGAGATGAGTTGGGCCGGCTATGATGAACGCTCTTAAACCTCGTTTCACGCATCCATACAAGTCGTGTGATCTTTAACCGTCTGTGTTGATATATATTGTCAAGACCAATGTCATCAATGTTGACAGAAATGTATTTTGTTTGTATTTTCAATTCACAATAAGCGTAAAAATATTAAAGTGTCTGATAACCTTTATCTGGCCGCTAACTTTAACCTACCGATAGCAATATCTATCTATCCGTTAGTCATAAAACCGCTCCTAAGTCTGACTATGAAACTGGTCCTAAGTGACTTTCTTGCCGTGGCCATTAATTATTACGAGGCCTGTATTTGGAGAGTGGAAAACTATATCTAGGAAAAGACCACCCTTAGTACACCCTACCGAGATTCGAACCTCGATCTCCCCGTCATCGGCAGTCTTAGTCTACTGCGAGAGTAGCGCGTTAGACCCACGCGGCCATCGAAGCGCGTCTCCTTTGCAAATGGGACTTTTAGTGACCAGGTAGCCCAAATTTGGATCTTGTTTGTTTCCGTGTTACTATTCTGATGCAAGGACGGGTGTAGTTGTCATCAGAACGGTACGTGCATTGGAGCGGTTGGGGTGTGAGCACGCGACCTTTTGTTCCACTGCACTACAATCCGGTGTATCATATGGCTACAAGTGGAGTGTATGAAGGTAGCGTAGCCTAAACTAGCTAATTAGTTCCGGCTAAATGTCTTCCACGCCGTTATGTTGCTCACCCTGATATCATATCAGATGAATATGTGCACTGACTGTAAAGGAGGAACATTAATTGCGGAGGGACGGAGTAACGGAGGAAAACGAGAACATTATTCAAGATAACAAAAAACTTTATTTTTAATTTCTGTTCTACAATAATTATGGTTAGGTTGGACTAGGTTAAGTTGCTTACAGGGCCGTACCTGGAAATTTATTTTGTGGAGTGTTTTACTTGCGTTGGGTCGTGGGGAATTGCCCCAACGGAAGATTCCAGGATTTTTTAAAATTTAAATCTCCTCTTGATGTAGTTTAAGGATACCCTTCCTACCCGCTCACCCTTCCCCCCGCGCATAATTGAGATCAGGATATCCTGAACAGGTAATAAGACGCGGTGCATAAAAAAAACTATTATTTTCTTACTATTCTAATTAAAGCTGATTTGCGTGAAAAAGTGAAGATATGGTAAATACTATGTCCACCTAGTATTTAGCTACCATTCCAATGATTGTTGAACTAGTAGAAATAATTATCCTTATTTGATGTTCCAACTTAGTTAGGACCGAGAGCAATCACCCCTTACCCCCTCGTCTAAGTAAAGATATTGACTATTCAACATTTATCTTTCATTTCGTCTAGTCTCATTTGTTTCAATGAAATATTTGAGTTAAAGGACACACTCGTACTTTAATATATATTCCTTACCAACTTCGCTGGCCGCATGGTCTAAAACGCTAATCTCGCAGTAGACTAAGACTGCCGAAGACGGGGAGATTGAGGTTCGAATCTTGGTCGGGTGTACTGAGCGTGGTTTTTACAAAATTATTTTCCACTCTCTCCCTCCATGCAAATGCAGGTACACTCTCTATAAATATAATCTTCCTAAGCCCTAAAACCATTTGCGTGATTAGTATATATATATATATATATATATATATTAAGCACTGCATATCACTACCCGTTTGGGTTTATACGCTTATATACTAATTACGCAAATGGTTATACGTTTAGGAAGTATATATATATATATATATATATATATATATACACACACACATATACATTCCTACGTCAAATCATGTTATCTGAAGCTGTCACTTTTGATCGATATTATCAATACCTACCAAATATTACTAATAATATAAAAAGTTGTATCAATATTGACCGCAAAATAAAGTGTTTGTATTTTCTTATGGATCCTTACTACCAGAATATTAATAATATTAATATGGTAGCGGTTAGCAGGACATTTGGGTTTGCCGCTTCATTAACTTAATTTACCAATCATCAATCATTATAACATTTGATATTTATACAATAAATAAATATACTGCCTTAGAAATAAAATATTACTAACTTTTATCAGTTAATTTATTTATTAACACATTTAAACGTTCTAGTTTAATTTGAACAAAACCGCTTCGGTGATTGAATGATCTAAGACAGGCTTGCAAATAAGCACAGAATATTTAGAGGCCCACCAAAAAATCTGCAGGCTCACTTTTATTACCTGAATTAGCGGGTTGGCGCGATTTGTCGACAAACCAGTTTTGAATGCATTCGGTTGAGTCAAAGGCGGTGACAGATGGTCCATTCATACTAATAGTCATTAAATTGTTTGTAGTTTCAAATATTAGCATGCTTAATTATCAATCTCGTGTTTCAAAACCAAGGCCGTAGCCAGGAAGGGGTTTTGGGGGTTCAAACCCCCCGCGAAATTTTATGAACTAAATATATATGGCTTTATTTATGGTTCAAACAATATCAAAATTAAGATACAAATACAAATTAGGGGGCTGTGTTATCATAAAAAGCACTTCAGAGAGCTTTAGAGGTGTTAAATATTTTGAAATTTTCCTAGCCCTTGGCATTTTGGGGGTTATTTTACCATAAAAAAAACTTCACAGAGCTTCAAAAAGTGTTTAATATTTATAAATTTTCCAAGCCTTTGGCAGTTAGTGAGTTATTTTACCATGAAAAAAACCACCTCAGGTAGTTTCTAGAACTGTTTATCATTTATAATTTTTTTTCTATCCTCCAGCAATTTGGGGATGTGCCCACCNGCTTGCTACGGCCTTGTTCAAAACCGTATTCTTTTTCGTATAAGCAACGGGACTCATGATTTCGACGATCGTCACTCAACGCAACGCTACCAGGCGTGCATCGGCTCACGGAGAAAATACGCCGTGTCCGAGCTAATACCTAGGTGCTATTAGAATCTTAGGCACCCGCGGAGATAATTTAGAAGCCCGGGGCGTGTGGGCGTCTGCTAATTGGCATCCCTGATCTAACACCTGCGTCGTAGCTCTCGAAATATACTGAAATGCCAATTACAGGGAGATTGTTGTTCGAATTGCGTTCTGGTATATTAAGGATGTTTTTTTCATATATAGTTTTTCCACTCTCCCTCCATGTAAATGCGGCTACACTTCCTCTTCCTTAACACGTTAGATTAGTTCAGTAGAGCGTCGATAGTTTGGACTAATTGGGGATCGAACCAGACCGTACTATCGATTTGTCCATATTTTTGAAAAAACAGTACGCTACCTATACTAAAAACCAAACAAAATAAGCATGGACGGGATACTTACGAAAGCTCAGTTTTAAGGTAAAAATATTTTCACTTTATTTAAACAACGAACTTACTTTTTTTTCTTCTAAATATAAAAAATTCTGAAGGAATATAATAAGGCAAAAATCTAACACTGAAAAAGTGTCTGATTTTTTTAAACAGGGTTTTAGGTCCGTTTTTAGCTGCCATGTCTGTAAAATTGGTACCACTGTGGTTCATCTTTCTTTGCGATCCGGACTATCGACGATCCGTATTTTTAACGTCCGAATTATCGACACTCTACTATAAGTACAAATTAATATAGTCCGAACGATTTAAGCATCGCCACCGCACGGAAATGACGTATAAGTCTCAAAGAGTCCTTCCCTTCCTTTTTAATTTGTTCACTCTGATAATCTAATTACATTAAAACGCTCTGGATTTGGCGCATACGTTCATAGAGGGGGTTTCAACCTTTTTATGTCCAAGGACCAAAGCTTCTGTCCCTTACTGGCTATCAATACTGTACCGACAATATGAAGATTGAATAAATAAGGCAATAGACACTATAGGCTACAAGCATGACACAATGTGTCCGTGTTCCAACTAGAGTCCAATCAGCTGACAGATAAGGTTCTAATTATGAAAATCTGACTGTAGTGGGTGGGCCTGGGATTTGAGATGTGTGTTGGTTTGGTAAGCGCCGGGATTATTAGACACCACCCTCAGCATGGAGGCTTGACGGGTTAGTCGACCTTACCCCTGAACTTGTTTCCTAATGCCTCTTCGAACTTGTAATTATATCTATCTAGTTTTATTAATGACTAGCGTTGGAGCACCTGGAGTTGTTCGGGAAAAATATTTGATTAATAATTGTACGTGTTCGACCTCTGTGGTCTTGTGATAAAGTGCTCGCCTCTCTGGACCCGAAGTTCGTGGGTTCAAACCCACCCAGGGTGGTCGACGGATTGTTCTTGAGCGATAAAAATCCGTATTACAACTTCCTTCGGAGGGGAATTAAAGCCGTCGGTCCCATGTCGATTGTGGACATGTAAAATAACCCTGGAAGGTATGTGAAAATACGTTTCCCGGCAAAATTGGTGGGCCCTTTCGCTCTCGCTCATAGAAATTCTCGTGTGCTGATATAATCAGTCGGTCCGTGGAGTTCACGTTAAATACCTCAGATAAATACGTATGTGTAAGGTAACTCTAAAGTTAGTGGCTTTAAGTCCGCCGCTGTCCTGGATCCAACCAGGTTTTTAATTGATTTAAAGAATATATAACCCAAATTTTAAATTTCCTGCTTTGAGGTGCACACGTTCAAGTACAGGGGCTTCTAATTTTTTAAATGTCAGACAAACCAAACACCCGCTTCGGTGGCCGCATGGTCTAGGCCGCTACTCTCAACTTAGACTAGACTGCTGATGATGCAAATTCGGGTACACTTTCTATAAATATAACCTTCCTAATCCCTTTAACCATTTGCGTGATTAGTATAAAAACGTGTAGCCTGGGAGCTGAAGGAGGAGGCAGAGGACAGGGCGCACTGCCGGTCTTAGTTAACTGACAAAATGAATTGACCTGTCGTAAGACAGAACACCTATTAATAATACATTCGATACTAATATTGTGGGTACAGTATTGCAACCCGCGAGCCAACGTTAGACAGAAATTTTGGCCCTAGGACATTAAAAAGGTTGGATACCCTTGCCTTGGATCAGGAGTTGTTGAACTGGGGTGCATGGATCCCTAAGGGGTCAGTGGATGGGCTTTCAGGGGGTCAGTGAACCCAAGACAAAAAATATATACAAATTGTAGATCAAAGTTTGGATTCAATTACAAAGTTCATAAAAAAATTAGATTTAATTTCAAAGATGACATGCGCGCCGCACAGATGAAGACAACTCCACAATTTCAACTTCTTATCTAAGCAAAACAACAGCACCCGTTTTCATTGTCTTTTTACTTTTGAACAGTTACTAAAGTTCACTTTGTAGTCAAGCACTTTGAAAACTTTTCTTCATGAAGTTACCAGTAATTTTTGCATAAAAAATAAAAGTGAGAGACATAATACATTGTAAAGATTGTTTTTATATAATACCCATGTGAATATAATAGATTTACTCTGCAATAAAGTAAACTAGAAAATTGCGCTATAATTACGTAAACCCTTTTTTGTCTTTCAGTAAAAAAAAATATAATTTAATTTTTTATTTCAATTTTTGGTCAAAAAAATTAAAAACGACTTCCGGCTGGGAAAAAAAATTGGAATTTTACTAGCGGTTGCACATTTTCAAGTCATAGCATTGCTATTGAAGTCCTAATTTGTAAATTTCGACCAATTAAAAAGGTAAATATTGGATCAACAAGGTTCAAAATTTTCGTATTAAATATTTTTACTTCCGGTTAAAACTTTTGAAATTTAATTGGCAGTTGCATATCTTCAGGTCATCGCAAGGTTATTAAAGCCCTCATTTGTGAATTTTGAACAGTAAAAAAGATCGATTATTGGGTTTACAAGGGTAGATATTTTTGTATTAAGGAGATAGATGTAAGCAAAATTTCCTGAGTGTGTATTTACGTCCATTTTTATGGGAAGGGCCTCCGTGACCCAAAAAAAGATTAAGAACCACTGCCTTAGATACACAACACACGGGAGAAGACTGTCGTGTCGAATAGGATATGTCGGATATCCCGTGCGTATGACACATACGAGTACCGGTACTTACGTCGAGTAGGTCTGTCTGTCTGTGCCACTTTGACAAAACTAGGCATAGTTTCCGGTGACGTGGTTAAAAACCTTCACTTTTACAACACGGCCCGCATTCCTGTCCTGAAGGAGACCTCTCGCTGTCGGGGTTCGAGTGATGGATACGTGTCATGACCTCTCATCACACAGCTATTCGGCCCCGTGGTCTAGTGGTCAGTGCAACTGACTACGAACCTAGGGGTCCCGGGTTCAGCTCCCCACTGGTACTTTGGGTATTCTTCTCTTTAGAGTAATTATCCCAAGTGTCACCGGGTTTTGGTAAATTAGGCTTAAGTTAGGTTTTAAGGTTGGATGGAAGGGGATGTGATAAAAGGCCAGTGTTTTTTCAGTTTTTATGGCAAAACTTTTTTTTTGCTAAAATAAATAAAATATTGCTTCAGTACAACTATAGAGTTTAATTTTCTTCACATGTTGATATCAACAATTGTTGAATATATGTCAATAGCATGGTGGCATTAGATGACAAACTTTTTAAATGAAGAGAAAAAGTTGTTAACTAAATTCTAGAACAACCTTTAGAGATATTCAAGAAATGTTGAGGTCACCACGTGGAGAAAATTAAATTCTATGTTTTTACTGGAACAATATTTGATTTATTTTGGACAAAAAAAAGTTTTGCTTTTACCGAATCAAGTACGTAAACATCGGCCTTGTTTACGGGGACATCGATCAAAGCTGTACTGGGGAACCAGCTCCGATGGTCGGATCGTCTAAGGCGCTATTCTCGCAGTAGACTAGACTGCCGATAGGGAGATCTCGATTCGAATCTCGGTCGGGTGTACTAAGGTATTTCCAAAAGAGTTTTCCTCTCTCCCTCCACGTGAATGTGGTACACTTCTTCTAAATATAGCCTTCCCAATCCCTAAAACTACTAACGTGACTATTACATAGGTGTATAACCAGTGGCGTAGTCGTAAATTAAGCAGTGCCGGAACCCAAAGCCGTGTCAACCCAAAAGTTGAAAAGGGGGGGAGGTGGGGATCCGGACCCACCAACCGCCTTAGGCGATAAAATTTCATAAACATAAATGCCTTTAGAAGCTATTTGGAGCATTTTTTAATGGTTACTAAGGCAGTGACTTAAAGCACTTCCCCTAAAATTCCGAGAAATCTTATATAGCACAGTAAATTTCATCAGAATTTATTGTATGAACATAAGTTTTAACATAATATTGATATAAAATCAATTAGTTAACTTAGAATTGCATAGTATAAAACTTTACTAAATTATTATTATTTAGCACCGCGTCTTACTACCCGTTCGGGTTATACGCTTAAGTACTAATTACACTAATGGATTAGGAACTAGGAAGGTTGAATTTAGAGGAAGTGAACCCACATTTGCGTGGAGAGAGAGTGGAAAACCATTTAGGAAAAACCAGCCCCAGTTCACCCGACCGAGATTCGAACCTCGATCTCCCCGTCCTCGGCAGTCGAGCTCAACACGACTAGCGCGTTAGCCAACTACGTCACCGAGGCGGGTAACTTTACTAAAAAAAATGTTTTATTTTGAATATATTTCCAAGAAAAGCAGTGCCGGAACGGCGTTCCCAAGCGTTCCCACGCCACTACACCCCTGAGTATAAACCGAACGGGTAGTAAGTAAGACGCGGTTCTAAAAAAAATGTATCGGAGGAATCCGAACCTGAAATGTAGCCCTGGAGGATTGGAGGGGGAGGGGGTGGGCAGGTAGTTTCTCACTACAATATAACGGAACACTCGACACTGATGATAAAAAAAAAGCGATATCGAAAACAAAATAATAAAAAAAAAGCCTTTAATTAGTCTTCGAAGTTTTTTTTTTTTTGGAGCCGGGTCTGAAGATCGACCTAACGGAAAAATGGACTCGCCCAGGTGGTAAGATATCTTGTGACCTTGACGATGAAGGACGTTGTAAAATGATGATAGTGTGGTGGATTTGGTCCATATAACAACGAAACCAGCCGTCGTCATAACGGGACGGGCGGGACATGATAGGTCATCGTCGGTGGAGGAGGGGAAGAAGAGAAGAAGTGAAGTAAAAAAAACATTAAAAAACTTTTCTCAAGGACTCTCTTACTGTTAAATTGCACGCGGATGTTGAACATCACCTACCCAAGGTCATGTCATAAGGCCAGCAGGGATGGATGGATATACAGTTTAATTCTCATAGAAAGGGCTTTTTAGATTATCATTATTGTTATTATTATTATATTATTATTAAATTATTATTATTATTAAATATTATATTATATTATATTTAAATTTATAATATTCTGATTTATTTTTTGCATATAGTTACTGCTTTTTAACTACTCTTTAGTTATTTGTTATTATTGTTATTTTTTATTCTTATCATTAATAATTACTATTTTTTTAGTAACTATTCCCATCATTATATAAAATTATTTAGCTATTATCTTATTTTCTCCTGTAATTATTATATATATTTGTAAGGTACTTGCGTACTTTTCAGTGCTATAAATGAAATTGAAATGAAATGATTATTATTATTATTATTATTATTATCACCGCGTGTTACTACTCGTTCGGTTTATACGCACTTACGCTAATGTGTAATGGTAGGGTGATTGTGAGATGAAATGGAGGACCTACAGTTTAAAGTGAGATCCGAACCACGGTAGAGGCCTGGCATTCCTCACATTCACAAGTTGTGATTAATACACGTCTTGTCAGAGGTGAAGGAAGGGTTTAGGTAATCAGATAAATCTGTGCCGGGACCGAGGATTGAACACCGGACCCCCCAGCACAGAAGTCAGACACCTTACCTTTAGACCTTTTAGAAAATACGAACTTTTTTTTTGCTGTCATCAATGATAACATTTTCCTTTTTTTTATACAGAACCATGTCTTACTTTTTTTATTCAGCACCGCGTCTTACTACCCGTTTGATTTGCTTATGTATTAATTACGCTAGCGGTTTTATGGTTTAAAGTTGTATTTAGAAGAAGTGTACCCGCAATTTCACGGAGGGAGAGTATGAAACCATTTTGGAAAAACCACCCTCAGGACACCCGACAGAGATTCGAACCTTGTTCTCCCAGTAATCGGCATATCTAACCTAACACGAGAGTATCGCGTTAGACCATACGGCCACCGGAGTGGGTTTCTAAGAGTTAAGCTAGTTTGTAAGTCGTCTTTGCTGATATAATCAGCCGGGTCATAAAAAATCTCGTTAAATACACCTAACAAAAAAAATAACAAACATTATCTGCTATACCTGCATTACAGAGTATTATCTGCTATACCTGCATTACAGAGTATTATCTGCTATACTTACATTACAGAGTATTATCTGCTAGACCTGCATTACAAAGTATTATCTGCTAGACCTGCATTACAAAGTATTATCTGCTAGACCTGCATTACAGAGTATTATCTGCTATACCTACATTACAGAGTATTATCTGCTGGACCTACATTACAGAGTATTATCTGCTAAACCTACATTACAGAGTATTATCTGCTATACCTACATTACAGAGTACTATCTGCTATACCTACATTACAGAGTACTATCTGCTATACCTACATTACAGAGTACTATCTGCTATACCTACATTACAGAGTATTATCTATGTTTGGAGTTCCAGGCCAGGTCGAATTGGTACAAACGTCATCTGAAAAAAATATTTACGGGATCGTTTCGTGAAAAAAATCAAGCTCAGTTGTTTTTTGTACGGCACAATACTAGGTTGTTCAATAATTTGTCGTTACTTTTTTTTTTTTTCAACATCACGGTTCTGGTCCAATTATTATTGGCAGCAGATTCCGGCAATAGAGGTCACGGTAATGACAACAATTGAAACTCTCTCTCCTCCCGCCTTATTGGAAGGCTTTTTTTTTTTCCACGTATAATAATAGTTGGTGAACCTGAAACTAGTTTGAACCCCGTTATGAAGAACAAGTGAATCCGTGCCGATCGTTCTTTGTTTATTCCTACTCTTGTTGGAACTGTCTCAAATGCGCATGACTGGATTCTTGTCAATGCTGGATGAGAGGGGGAGGGGGGGGTACGTGACGTTTCGATTGCTTGAAGTAGTATTGGTATTGGAAATAATAATTGTGTTCGACTTGTCGTCTTTTCAATAAACGTGACTCTATCAACAATGAGAGTTTTGAGCGTGAGAATCACCGCGTAGCCGTGACAACATTATAATCTCGTCTCAATTTTTTTTGTCGCATATTTGAAATGTAAAAAGGAGGAAATAATGGCACAAATACGATGCAAGGATCTAATCAATATATATGGGAATATTTTATTTCCATCCGTACTGTGGTTAACGTAACCTCCCTGACCTAGAAAGCAACAGTTCAATACCAAACGGCTGGATTTAATTTTTATTTTCAGCTTTTTGTAAATTGTTTACTAAGTCAATCTCTTATAAATAAATATGAGTAAATTTTTTAATTATAGTGTAATTTAAAGGCATTAATCATATCCAATAAGTGACATACAGATAGCATGAGTTGACGTATGAATATGTGAAATTAGAGTAACGTGTCTGTATATCAAATAAAGGCCCTGAATGTGAAAATTGGATAGTAAATAAAGCAATGCTTTGGCGAAAAAGAAACCTCATTGTTGATGGAACACGTGAAGGTAACTGCTATTTTTTCGGTTGTATAGTAATAATTATTATTGTTATAGTATTATTATTATTATTATTATTATTGCCCCTAGGGCCAGTGTGCTGGATAGTGATGAGCAATATACAATAAAAATCATCGAATAATTCGATGGTCTTAGACCCTTTAGAGTTAGATATCCAATTCCAAAAACCCCCTGGGGCAACCCTATGAAAACCCTAGATACCAAGTTTTAGCCCGATCAGTAAAATAGTTTAGGCTCTAGTCCGAGGTGACAAACAGACGGAAATTCAAAACCCACTTTTTCGGATTCGGTGGGGTCATGAAACGTCGAAATTCATCAAAATCTCGAGTTAAATTTTTGTAAAGATCATAATACTTTCTCTACCTGTAAGATATCGAGAAAGTAAAAAAAGAATCAAAGAATAACCGATCTCAATTACGTCAGCGCGCACCTAACTAGAACTTTAGTATAGTCGCTGTGTCGGCTATTTGGAACGAAAATGGTTACAAAGTTTCTGTTTGAAGGGTTTCAAATCGCCATGACACCGATCCGCCCCGGGCGTTCCGGGTTCCGATCCCGTTTGGATGCTACGAGCGGCCTTTGACGTCACGTCTAGGTCTATATCCATAAATCTACTGGTTTTTTATAGGGGAGATGCTACCTGCCTTTTCGAACTACAGTTGGGGGAGTTCGAACCCCCCCGGGTGAAACAGTTGGAAGACAGGTTTCGTAAAGCAACACACGGGTAGGTTACGTGATCAAAGGAGTACAAATTTCAAAAAAATCTGCCTATAAAAAGCAAACTACAAATCGTATCTAGAAGCATTTTAATTTACGGATGAACTGATTGCCGAACCCTTCCTTCACCTCTGACAAGACGTGTTTTAATCACAACTTGTGAATGTGAGGAATGCCAGGCCTCCACCGTGGTTCGGATTCCACGTTAAACTGTAGGTCCTCCATTTCATCTCGCAATCACCCTACCATTACTTATTAGCGTAAGTGCGTATAACCCGAACGGGTAGTAAGACGCGGTGCTAATAATAATAATAATAATAATAATAATAATAAT
>CABFWO010002562.1:102366-116219 GCA_902155825.1 Timema genevievae
TATAACCACCAGAGACGTATAAGTGTCTTAGGCTATAACCACCAGAGACGTATAAGTGTCTTAGGTTATAACCACCAGAGACGTATAAGTCTCTTAGGCTATAACCACCTGAGACGTATAAGTGTCTTAGGCTATAACCACCAGAGACGTATAAGTCTCTTAGGCTATAACCACCTGAGAATCCCTAACACATCAGTGTAATTAGCACATAGGCATATAACTCGAATGGGTAGTAAGACACGTTGCTAAAAAAAAAGCCCATTTCATGTGATTTAAATTCTAAGCATTCGATCAAGTACCTGGGGCGCATTTTTATAAAAAGTTTGATAATTATTGTGAGACCGACGTCTTAAACCACGTAACGATTATTGTCTAGGAATATAATGTAGAGTATTTGTTCCCTGTCCTACTTGATCACCAAGAAAAAATATCGACTTCACACCCAATTTTAAATTAAAGGAGATACTTCAACTTGAAATCTTAAAATTGTAGTAACGATAAGAACATACACGGAGCACCCTGGAATTTAGTTTTGAGGGTTCAGAGCAGGCGCGGATTCAGGGGTTGAGGGGATCAAAGGGCCAGTTGACCCCTCTGTGAAAGTTAGGAAATTAATACAAAAAACAAAATGAAAGCTCAAATTTTAGAATGAAAATACAACACAAATAAATTATACCTTTTTTTTTTATCTTTTTACGCGTAGACACCTTTTAAGCCGGGTACACACGTGCGTTATTCGTCCACGTTTATTCACTGTTCGATATGACTCACGAAAGTGTGGAAAATATATTCGTTTTCATGTACTAATATTTGTCGTGCAAAGCGAGTAATGAATATTGTTCCGTATAGAGACGGTAAACTAGCACACATCAAATAAGACTAATAATCGCCTGAGAGCGGTTCATCCACGAATACCGAATATAGAATATATGTGGACAGCAGGAGCAGTGGAACTGTGGGGGACTCTCTACCCCCCTGGAAATAATTTTCCCCTCCCTGGAATAAATTTCCCCCTTAGATATATTTCAAATCCTCTGATATTATCGAATATTAAGCTGAAAGATGGCCTTAAATCAAATTCCAAATGATTTATTGGTACATTCTGTCAAAAAATTTGCTGGAGAAGACGCTTAAAATAACTACTAGACCAGAGGCAAACTGGCAGAAAAAGTCACAAGGGAGGAAAGCTCTAAATATCTTTTAAGGTCACTCAAATTTCAGAAATGTCTAGTGGATCCAAATAGCTTCTAGATGCATGTGATTTTGAATAATTTGCAGGCGAGGACCACCCCAAATAGCCTGGTTTCTGAAATAATTCAATTTTCAAGATTTTTTTTTCTTTGGAAGACCACTTCAAAGATTATCTTCTAGAGGTATCTAATTATCGTAAGAAATTAAGGTGACCATCCAAATTCTAAAAATTTCTAGGTAAGTAACACTTTAAATGATTTATAAAATAATATAATTTTTTTTAAATCAGGCGAAGACTACTCATAGCTTCTAGAGTGAACCCTTTTTCAAAAAATTATTGAAGGAGGGCCACTCCAAATAGTTTATATAAACTATCTGATTTTTAAAAAAATGGTATGGCACACCGCACAAACTTTCTCTTTCTATAAACTCGTAAGATTTCTGAACGGAATAATGTACATTGTATCATCACCCCTCCACATAATAACAAGCATAAAATAATATACAATGATATATAATCAATGAGAAAAGAGGCGCATCTTTGTCCACCTAAGAGCATTTCAAACAGTTTAATGTCTTCCACAAGGGTCAACACTTCGTATTAAAATTTCGATTTCTGGTTAAAATTTTAACATTTTATAAGGTGTTGCAGATCTTCAAGTCATCGCATTGATATTTAATTATTCATTTATACATTTTGACCAATAAAAAATGTAAATATTGACTATTGAGTCTAAAATGGAGATAGATCATTGCTATGCAAACATTTCTCCTAAGAGATTTAAGGAAAAATAACATACTTTTTTAGATACTTATATTTAATTACTCTATGGCATTGGAGAATTATTGCGTTAAGACTTAAGTAGTATATGTTTACAACTAAAGCTCACAAAATTGTATTAATATATTTGCAAATATCTCAGAAACTGTTGCTTTTATAAAAATATATGTCAAATAAAAGTTTTTTATTTCTAATAGTCCTACAATTTTGCAATGATAAGTTGTTTAGTTTCTCAAATAGTTGTGGAGATACGGAAATTAACGCTTCTGTAAAGTACCCTAAAAATCATTTTCATAGGAAAATGAAAATAGCCAGTTTATTTATAATCTTAATCAACGCCTAGATACGAATTTTAATCAAAATCGTTTGAGCAGATTTTGAGAAAACCAAATTTTTCTCTTTTCGCCCTTCAGTAAACTACCCTTAATTTTAGGTTTTTATAGACACACAGACAGACGGCATTGCAAAGACTATTTTTTAGGGTTCGGGGGGTCATGAGACGTCGACATCCATCAACATTTCAGGTTAGTTTTTTTTACGGTCGCAATACTTAAACTTTAATGTCCAAAAAGTTAAAAAAATTCATATAATTGCGTATAGATTGAAAGTTATTGATTTTATAAAAATATGTTTCGGATAAAATATCTGTATTATAAATATATATACATATTTGTAATGCTAAGTAATTTCATATCTCAAATAGTTTCGGAGCTATTATAAAAAATGTTAATTTACGCATCAGACCGGAGCCCTTAAAGCCATTTTGCCGAAATATTGAGAGTAGCCATTTTGTTTGGAATATTTATTAATGTTCATAAATGAAATTTAATCAAAATCGTTAGAGCCGATTTTGAGAAAATCGACTTTTTCTCTTTTTTCCCTTCAGTAAACTACCCTTAATTTTAGGGGTAGATATCCAATTCCAAAAACCCCTCGGGGCAACCCTATGAAAACCCTAGATATCAAGTTTCAGCTCAATCGGTAAAATAGTTTAGGCTCTAGTTGGAGGTACAGACAGACAGACAGACAGACAGACAGACATTCAAAAACCACTTTTTCGGATTCAGGAAGTCATGAAACGTCAAAATTCATCAAAATCTCGAGTTCAATTTTTTTGACGATCACCATACTTTCTCTACCTGTAAGATAGAGAGAAAGTAAAAAATTGGAGAGGAGGACTACGGTTTAAAACATATTTAATATCAAATATAAATGAGACGTTATTAAATGGCTCTAAACAGAAATCTAATATTGTAAGTAGCTATGTTATTAATTATGACCCCCCCTATGAAAATGATCTGGATGCGCCCCTGGGTTAGTGTCGGAATGAGAGAGAGAGAAGGGGGGGGGGGCATGCAATCAAGGCTGGAGCCAGAAAGAAATTTTGGGGTGAAAGGGTTTTAGGGGACACACTACCTTAACCACTGGAGCCCAATAAAATATATTAAACTATACTAAACAAACCCCTCTTGAAGCCATTTGGAGTTATTTTTAAGAATTCTTCGGATCAACTATTTAAATATTAAGAAGAATTTGACTTAATTTTATGGACGCCGGAATGTTTGTTGCTCAGGTGGAAGGATGAATGGGGCGAGGGGGGTTAAATGGTTGAGTTAAAAAATAATTGTTACGTAGACGTTATTTCTGATTGGCTACTAAAGGTACTAAAAAGAAGAAAGTACAGTAAATGTCTTGTTAAAGTTGGAAATAAAAAAAATGAAGTACTTAATAATAATAGCACCCATTCGGTTTATACGCTTAAGTACTAATTACTCTAATGGGTTAGGAATTGGGAAGGTTGAATTTAGAGGACGTGAATCCACATTTGTGTGGAGGGAGAGTGGAAAACCACTCAGGAAAAACCACCCCCTAGTTCACCCAACCGAGAGTCGAACCTCGATCTACCCGTCCTTAGCAGTCTGGCTCAACATCAACCAGCGCGTTAGCCAACTACGCCACTGAGGCGGGTAAGTACCTAAAGAAATAGTCTTAGTCTGAGCCTGAGAAAATTGATATTTGGCCAACCAATAATATTCAAATTCCGTGCATACAACTGAACAGTCATCGCCATTTCAACCATATCTCTATTGTTCAATTCAATTGATTGTTACAATGTAAAACAATAATGTATTTGATTAAAATATCGGTACTTGTTTGAATTAAAAGTCAATTCAAGCTCAATCAATGTTACTGGTCACGGTAATCATAATAATTATAAATCGTTACATGATTTCCACTAAAACCTGGCCCCTTATTCCTCCTTATGTCATACGTAATCATCATCATCATTATCCTCCTCAACAACTGTTTCCAGCATGTTTCCTCCATCTTATACCATTCTTTCTCCTTTAATTGCTTCCATTCTTTTCCTTTCACTTGCACACTTTCTGTTATCTGCTCCCCTAGTTCATGTACTCCCTCCCGGTACTCCAACTCTTTCCCAGATAACTTCATTCCTAATCCTGTTTATCCTGATTACAGCTAATATGCTCCTCTCAAACTTCATTACTAATCTTGTTTCTCCTCGTGACAGCTAACATGCTCCTCACAAACTTCATTCCTAATCTTGTTTCTCCTCGTGACAGCTAACACGCTTCTAACAAACTTCATTCCTAATCCTGTTTCTCCTCTTGACAGCTAACATGCTCCTCACTAACTTCATTCCTAATCTTGTTTCTCCTCTTGACAGCTAAGATGCTCCTCACAAACTTCATTCCTAATCTTGTTTCTCCTCTTGACAGCTAACATGCTCCTCACTAACTTCATTCCTAATCTTGTTTCTCCTCGTGACAGCTAACATGCTCCTCACAAACTTCATTCCCATGGCCTCCACTTTCCTAGTCTCTCCCACTCCACCTCTACGCCCTCCATAGCAAATTAAAAACAATCATTTAATGAGATCAAAAAATCATATTTCCCACAATACCCACTTCAGCGGCCGAACAGTCCAACTAAGTCACCCTCGTGTTGGACTGGCCTGCTTATGACGGGGATATTGAGGTTCGAATCCTAGTCGGGTTGACTGAGGGTGGATTTTCCCTAAACGGTTTCCGACTATTCTTCCACGTGAATGTGAGTACATTACCTCAAAAAATATGCTTCGTATACCCCATTAGGGTAATTATCATATATACCTATAACCTGAACAGGTATTAAGACGCGGTGATTTAAGAAAGCCCACAAATAGAATCTCTTTAAGGGGATATAGGAGACGCGAGAAAAGGCCAGTGTTTTTGCAGGTTTTATAGCACTTTTTGTTGTTGTCCAAAATAAATAAAATATTGCTCCAGTAGCAACATATAGTTTAATTTTCTTCACACGGTGATATCAACATTTGTTGAATATCTGTCATGAGCATGGCGGTATTAGGTAAGAAACTTTTTAAATAAATATAAAAATTTGTTATTAAATTCCAGGACATAGTTGACGGATATTTAGCAACTGTTGATATCAATAAGTGAAGAAAACTAAACTCTCTGTTTCTACTGGAGTAATGTTTGATTTATTTTTGGACAAAATGTTTTGCCATAAAAACACCGACCTTTCTTCGTGTCCCTTACATCCTCAACACAGCAGAGGAACGTTACTCCTCCGGTTTGAGACGGACGGTAGCTCTCTCCGAGGATTGTTATGAGGACAATGTATTCAACGTCTCTAGGTTAACCTCACAGGGTTGGAGGTCAGAAGGATAGGGGACATTCCTCCTCTCAGACTCCTTTTAAGGACGTTCAGAGACACGAGGATAGGGGACATTCCTCGACCTGGGGATGTAGGTCAAGGTAGGTCGTGTCGCTAAACCTTGACCGAGTGGTTTGTTTGGACGGAGAGTGGTTCCCGGTTCGACCCCCCTGCTTGGAGTAACACCAATATTTATTCTGATTACGACAATACTGGCCCCTGTTATGTGTGGCAAGACTTTGATGATACAAAAACACGTGAACTCCATTGTTACCATTTTATTTGTAACATTCCAATAGCCAGTAAAAGCTGCCAGTACTCTAAATTTACTGTCCTCAACCAAATAGGAAGAAGTGAAATAATTGTTTGAATTGTCTGTTGTTATGATAACGGTGCAATATTTTGTTGTTAAACTCTGTCGTGTTGTATGCACAAAAATCCGTGATTATTATAATAATTTACTAAAGTTAATGTATGAGAATATAGCAATGCGCCTTAATAACTTTTCATGTTATACGCATATTACCATTACTATGAGGGGGTGGAGATGAGGAAGGAAGCATTTCTTAGGTAATCTACCCACTATCACCCTCATACTTGCTAACACCCTCATAGAGCCTCCACGGAAAGGATGTACTATTAGTACATTCGTGCATCCTCTGTACAACGGTACATTAGTACTGGATAATATTTCCACTACTGGGCTACGAGTGATGTAGCCCAGAAGAGCATTATTATTATTATTATTATTATTATTATTATTATTATTATTATTATTATTATAGTAGATAATTGTATAACCCGAACGGTTAGTAAAACGTGGTGCTAAAAAGAAATAAAAAGGGGGAAAAAACTGGATCTTATTCTCCGTTCTTATCCTAAGAGGAGATCGGACATCACCTTCTTCCACTAGGACATGTGACAATGTGTCTTGACGCTTTGAGCCACCAGTCAGACAAGAGCTGGTGACGGTGATGACATCCTGGAACACGTCACTCACTTAACCTCACTACATTATAGACGCCCGCCAAAGTTCCGTTTCAGGAGAAAGCCATCTACAGCGGTAATCGGCATCAGCGTCACTTTCAAAGGAAACCGATACAATCATGTGATTGTCTGCTGAGTCTCAGCTCCCGGAAATTGAAGAAAGTTTGGGTGTGAGTGAATTACTGAAAAACAATCACCCTTTCCCCCTCCTCGCCACCCCCTTCTTCATTTCTCCATCGTGACCTGGTGGTCTAGGTGGTAAGGTGTCGGACTTCTGTGGTGGGGGTCCCGGGGTTCAATCCTCGGTCCCGGCACAGATTTATCTGACTACCAAACCTTCACCTCTGACAAGACGTGTATTAATCACAACTTGTGAATGTATGGAATGCCAGGCCTCCCACCGTGGTTCGGATCCCACGTTAAACTGTAGGTCCTCCATTTCATCTCACAATCACCTTACCGTTACACATTAGCGTAAGTGCGTATAACCCGAACGGGTAGTAAGATGCGGTGATGATGATGATAATAATAATATCTCTCCTCGTGACGAAATAATCTGGAGGGATTTGGTTGGATGATTGTCATATCTTTGGTTGGAAAATTTCTCACTTAAAGAATTTCTTTAAGAATTTTTTTTTCTTTATTGCAGGTTGAATTATTTTGTTTGTTTTTCAGTCATTTAATGAATGCCCTTGTGAAATTGGGTCAGCGTTCTTCAGATTTTAGTGAGTTTATCGTTCAAGTTTTGAATATGGTTCTGTATTCTCCTATTCACGCTGCATGTACTGCCTACCGTAATCTGCCCCATTTGATTACTCTAACAATATCTTGTAAAAAGTACAGGGCTGTACACATAAATCAATAGTCATTTTTTAAAAATTATATGATTTTTGCTGTTTTATAAATGCCCTCAAGGCAGTAGTCAGGCAGGGGTTTTGGGGAGTTCAAACCCCCCTGAAATATTATTATGAACGAAATATATATGGCTTTACTTATGATTCAAACAATAACAACATCAAGGTACAAGTACAAATTAGGGGGCTGTGTTACCATAAAAAATACTTCAGAGAGCTTCTAGAGGGGTTTGTTTAATGTTTAGAATTTCTCCTTGCCTTCAGCAGTTAGGGGATTTTGTTTCTATAAAAAATACTTCAGAGAGCGTCTAGAGGGGTTTGTTTAATGTTTAGAATTTCTCCTTGCCTTCAGCAGTTAGGGGATTTTGTTTCTATAAAAAACACTTCAGATAACTTCTAGAGATGTTAATCATTTGGAATTCTTTCTAGCCTCCAGCAATTGGGGGATGCACCCACCAAACACCCCCCTCCCCCCGAAATTATTGTCTGGCTACGGCCTTACATGCCCTAATATTATATATAAAGTTTGTGCTTTTTTTTTTTGTTAAAATAGACCTTTTATGTATATGAAACAGAGTCAGAATACTTAAGATAGGTATCGATTTTGGGTTGTATGAAAATTAAGAATTGTCATCTCATAATAAATACAACAGTATTCCCTTCAAGTACTAAGAAACACCTTCAAGCTGTAGTTTAAACCAACTCTTTTCTTTAAATTAATTTTGATTTTGTAAGAATGATATATATATATATATGAAGAGTATATAGGTCAACTTCCTAGCTTGGTATGTAGGCATTTATATCTGTGTATATATATAAAATATATGTGTGTATTTAACCTAGTTTAACATTGCGGCTCCCAGAATATTCACGGTAGGTGTATGACCTTAATATTTGTCTCACAGAAATCAGTGGGAAGACGGAAAGCTACCGAGTGACGAATATACATCATTCTTGCTCAACATCAGTAAATAATAGTAATCTTCTTGTCAATATTATTTCCATCCCAAACGAAACTCCCCATAAATTATGACAAGTTTTTTCGTTTCTTCGTCTTAAACACGTAATTATCTAAAATGGGGACCTCCTTCCTAGTGGCTTTCTGCGTGTATGCAGTTCTTAGTACTAATAAATTTAATTAACAGTTAAGTTTTTAAATGGCCACATTCAGGAAATGCGTTTAGGGAAAGGTATAAATTAGAGTCAGGAAATGTAAAAAGGGACTAAGTAAATAGACGTTTTGTATTATGTCGTTTTATTTTTTCAGGTTCTCAACACGTTTGGGGCTATTATCGTCTGAGACTTCCTGATCAGTGAAGACTCCCAAACCAGTAGAATGGGTCCAGGGAAAATCTCGCGCTTATATTCATCGACCGGGATACAAACACAATGCCTCTGAATATCCTAAAAAGTAGTAGGCGTCGTCATTGTACTAATGGTAGCATGGAGCTACTCCCAAGCCACCAGTAGCTCCGTATTAATGATAGCTCATAGTAGTCGAAGATGTCCCACACATCCATCACATACTATGAGTGAAAAATGACCCTGAGCAAGGTTCGAATCCTGGACCAATCCCTCATCGGTGAGGATGGTATCTAAGCTCGTCTAGTCTGGTATGCCTGTGACAAGAAGCTTGGGGTTCGAAACCAGAAGAGGTGTACTAAAAATTTTTTTCCCCAAGTAATTTGTTTTCTACTCTTACTCTCCACATAAATACGGGTACGTTTAATTTTATTTCTACCTTTCTTGTCCTTACCCTAAAAGTATAATTATGCTGATAGCCTAGATGGGTGGTAGTTTCATTTTATTTAATTTTGAGTTTCTAAAAATACCTTTTGTACCAGTAAACGATTTTTTTTTTGTATCGCCCCTAACCAGCTCAGGCTGTACACATACATAATTATTACTCTAATGTGCTAAGGATGAGGAAGGAAGCATTTTATAGGTAATAATAATACCGCGTGTCAGGGCTACATAACTCGAAACCCAACAGTGGAAATATTATCCAGTACTAATGTACTGTTGTCCAGGGGACGTCCGAATGTACTAATAGTACATCCTTTCCGTGGAGGATCTTTACATGTCCTGATGAGATGAGGTGATGGTGATAGTGAGTATTAGGGTGATAGTGAGTATGAGGGTGTGGAACCAGTGGAAACACTTAAACCTAACTTAAGCCTAACTAACCAAACCCTGGTGACCGGTGGGGTAGCTCCCCTTTCGGGAAAAATACCCAAGTCACCAGCTGATAATCGAAGGGCGAAGCTCGTTTCCAGGTGAACTGACCACTACACCACTGGGCCGGTTATTTAAGAGGTAATGTATCAACATTTGAGTGGAAGGAGAGTGGGAAACCATTTAGGGGGAAAATCCCCCTAGTTCTAACACGAGAATAACGTTTAAACCCTTCAACCACTGAAGCGGGGGATGGATTAAATGTTTCAGAGAAAATTATTATATTAAAAATTGGTGGGGTTGTTTTACTCTTTATCAACAAGTCCTTCCTTGGAATGTGTTTGGTCCTTAGACCTCTTTATCAACAAGTCCTTCCTTGGAATGCGTTTGGTCCTTAGACCTCTTTATCAACAAGTCCTTCCTTGGAATGTGTGTGGTCCTTAGACCTCTTTATCAACAATTCCATCCTTTGGAACTGTTTGTGTTCCTTAGACCCCTGTATCAACAATTCCTTCCTTGGAATTGTTCGTGGTCCTTAGACCTCTTTATCAACAATTGCTTCCTTGGAATGCTTGTGGTCCTTATACCTCTTTATCAACAATCCTGTCCCTGGAACTGTTTGTGGCCGTGACCTGTGAAAATAGTCCCGCGAGTTGTCGATGAATCTCGGACTTGTCTTCTCATGCAACTACCAGGAAATCAGAATGTGAGATGTCGCGTGTCTTCCAGGAGCGTTTTAGTCCTGGGGAATCGTAATTAATACGAGAAGTGGTGCTATTTCTCTCCTGGGGCTTCGAGGAGCTACACTGGGATTTTCGTAGGAAGGGCCTTTTTAAACTGATGTGTCTCAGTGAGTTAACAAGCTTGTCACAGTTTATTGGTGTGCCTCAGTATGTTAACAAGATTGTCACAGTATAATGGTGTGCCTCAGTATGTTAACAAGCTTGTCACTGTGGAGTGGTGTGTCTCAGTGTGTTAACAAGCTTGTCACAGCTGAATGGTGTGCCTCAGTGTGTTAACAAACTTGTCACTGTGGAGTGGTGTGTCTCAGTGTGTTAACAAGCTTATCACAGTGGATTGGTGTGTCTCAGTGTGTTAACAAGCTTGTCACAGTGGAGTGGTGTGTCTCAGTGTGTTAACAAGCTTGTCACACTGGAGTGGTGTGTCTCAGTGTGTTAACAAGCTTGTCACAGTGGAGTGGTGTGACTCAGTGTGTTAACAAGCTTGTCACAGTGGAGTGGTGTGACTCAGTGTGTTAACAAGCTTGTCACAATGGAGTGGTGTGTCTCAGTGTGTTAACAAGCTTGTCACAGTGGAGTGGTGTGTCTCAGTGTGTTAACAAGCTTGTCACAGTGGAGTGGTGTGTCTCATTGTGTTAACAAGCTTGTCACAGTTTATTGGTGTGTCTCGGAATATTAACAAGCTTGTCACAGTATAATGGTGTGTCTCAGTGGACTTACAGGTTTGAGACGTCACTTACTGTTAATAATCATATCTTGATCTCCATCGCAAAATATGTTATTGTTACTAGAAAGAAGATATGTTTAGGTTGTGGGAGCATTCTTGTAGCCCCAGATTATAAAAATACTCTCACATCAGTCGTTAGTTGAGTGATATACGGGGTCACTGAACAAGATTCAGGTTCTTTGAAGAATGAGAGCCCTTTCGGGGGCCGCATGGTCTAAGGTGTTACTCTCGCAGTAGATTAGACTGCCGTTGACGGGGATATTGAGGTTAGAATCTCGGTTGGGTGTACTGAGGGTTTATTTAAAAAAAAATGTTTTCCACCCTCCCTTCACGTAAATGTGGACACACTTCATCTAAATATAAGTCTTTCTTATACATAAAATCATTAGCGTAATTAGCACATAGGCGTACAACCCGGAAGGGTAGTAAGACGCGGTGGTAAAAAAAATTAAAATCTAATAACTAGCATCTTTGTCTTTGATTAATATATAAAACTCTAAGAAAGAAACTCGCCTCGGTGGCGCAGTTGGCTAACGCGCTAGTCGTGTTGAGCTAGACTGCCGAGGACGGAGAGATCGAGGTTCGAATCTCGGTAGGGTGAACTGAGGGTGATTCTTCCTAAATTGTTTTCCACTCTCCCTCCACGCGAACGCGTGTTCACTTCCTCTAAATTCAACCTTCCCAATTCCTAATCCATTAGCGTAATTAGTACTTAAGCGTATAAACAGAACGGGTAGTAAGACGCGGTGCTAAATAATAATCTAAGAAAGAAGTAAAGGATCTTAAAGTGGTTTTTAAAGTCCAGCCTGTTATTTCAGATTTGCCCATTTGAACCAAACATTTAACTGTCGAAACACGTGGCAAGATGACTGGAGAGGAAAAAATAAACAAAAAAAAGTCGACAAGAAAATCAATTTTATAGATCAACTAATACTGCGATGTCAAAATAGTACATTCATACTAGACAAAATCTGAAAAATTGTGATCATTTCATGTCAATTTAGGTGAAAAATGATTTTTTTTCTAGCTATATAATTAATTTAATAATTCCTTACACAATCAAAAAAATCAATTTTCACATTTAATACACATTCTTATTATTAATTTATAAAAATTACGCTTGGTAGCACATTAGTGATGGTTTGAAGACTTTAACGCACTAATGGAGAAGTAACTTTTTAACCACTCCAAGTATATTTTTGCAATAAAAGGTTTTGAAATCATTATCTATAAAAGTTTTTAATATAAAATAGTTTATGGATCGAGTAAGATCGTTAATCACTCCGCCTAATAAACTAGTTCAAAGCCTGAGTGAATTCTTGTTGAAACTGTTTTTTCTTAAAATTTAATGTTCTTACAAAATTATTATGTTGACGTAAATATTATTTTTAAACAAGTTTTGTTAGTAATTTAGTGCAACCTTTAAAATTTTGAAATCATTAAATTATTTTAAAATATAGATTAATTTGTCACAACTTTTGATCCAAGCACTTAATTAGCTTTAATATAATCTTTATATTTACTTTTTATACTTTAATTCAAACTAAATTAACTTTTCAGTAACTCTATTTTAATTTTATTTCTAATTTACTAAAACTACATCTGCATCTGAGTAGTTAGTCATTTATTTATCTTGCAGATCAATATAATTTTGGCATTAATGTTATTTAATATAATTTTGACTTGCGATTTAATTTACATTTTTTATATTATCTTTTTGACCTATCAGTTACAACCTTCAACTAATAGACAATTTATTTTATATATTTACTTTTAATTTGGTACTAAACTCTTATAACAGATAATATATTTCTCAATTTTGTATCGTTATTGTTTCAACACTCCAATTTTTTTTAACTCATTGTTGTATCACTCTGGAATAAACATCAAATTCAACTAGTTTTCTTAATAATTACCCACGTTATTTGTTAATTAAATTATTCCAAACCTATATCAATTATTATAATCATTACTAATCTAATACTAGCCTAATTATCTGATCATTGTTAGACATTTTTTAAAAATCTTTTTATATTTGGCAAGCCTGACCTTTTCATAATATATTCTAGTTCATTTGTTTTCTAAATTCAGCCGTTGTATTCTATTTCACAAGGTTGGATGAGTTTTTTATAGTAGTTTTTTATTAGAGCATAGGAATAAAAATAAAACTATGTTGAGCCAGCTCCATAGGTCTCGGGTTTGATCCCTGGCGCTTCAAAAAAAAAATTATCTGTGAATCAAGGGGTCAAACTCGGTTTAGTGAGGACAAATAAGGAGCTACTTGAATACACAAGTAGCAGCAATGGTCTAGAAAACTGAGATTAACGCCCGGAGGGTTCGTTGTGCTGACCACATGACACCCTCTATCCGCAAATGTTGGCACTATCATCGGTAACGGTGGCGGTCGCTCGGTCGGGGTATTTCACTTGCGGGTTCCCACCATGGAGTATTTTTTTTAATATAAAAACACGTACAAGGAACTAGAAATGTTTTGAACCAGTGATATCAGTTAATAAATCTTGTATATAAATGTTTCTAATAATTAGTATAAGATTTATCGTATCTTACCTTTCCACGTGACAGGGCCAACCAAAGTCAAAATGATCAGACGTGTCAAAAATAAGATCTTTCTCTTGGAGTTAACATTTGAATATGGAGACACTAAAGAAAATACTTAACTCAAAAAATTTTATCACATACAAATAACAACAAAAAACTAT
>CABFWO010002563.1:0-10963 GCA_902155825.1 Timema genevievae
CCCCCCCTTTTTCATCCTCACTCGAGAACATCCAGAAAGTTTCCCAGGCCTAAATTGTGCACGTAGCTATCTGAGCGAGAGAGGAGGGAGTGGAGAGGGGGGGAAGAAAAGTTCCCATCTTTGTAAACTCAGAGACGTGTTTTACTTTTCTTAACAGGTAATTTGATCACGGATATCTGCGAGTCGGCTTCAATTTTAGAAGAAAAAAAAAATTATATCACCGCGTCGTACTAACCGTTCTGGTTACACGCTTAAATACTAATTGCGTCAGTGGGTTAGGAATTGGGAAGGTTGAATTTAGAGGAAGTGAATCCACATTTGTGTGGAGGGAGGTAAGGAAAACCATATAAGGGAAATCTCCCTCGGTTCACCCGATCGAGATTTGAACCTCAATCTCACCATCCTCGGCAGTCTAGTTCAACATGAAACTAACGCGTTAGTTAACTACGACGGGTCTTTTTAGAAATATGACCTTTATAGGTAAATTAATATGTGATATTTTCAAAAATCAACTTTATATAAATAGTACCGTTTACTACCTGTTCAGGTTATAGGCAAAAGCAATAATTACACTAATGAGTTAGGGATGAGAAAGGTTGAATTTACAAAAAAAGTGTACCCTCATTTACAGAGGGAGAGTGGAAAACCGATTTAGGAAAACCACCCTCAGTACACCCGACTGAGATTCGAACCTTGGATCTCCCCGTCATGGGCAATCTAGTATACTGTGAGAGTAACGCCTTAGACCATGTGGCCATCGGGTTGTGTGTTTGAAGAAAATTAAACTCTTTATTTATACTTAATCAATATTTTATTTATTTTTGAAAAAAAAAAGTTTTTCTATAAAAATTGCTAAAATACTGTCCTATTCTCGCCTCCCCTGCATTCCCACCTTAACGTGTTAAGTGCGCAGCGCTGTGGATGTATCCCAAAACAATCAAAACGATAAGGAATAATCTCCCCCCCTCCTCCCCACTTCACTCACCCACTGTCACGTGTCCCCCTATAAAATACATTTACCAAGTCGCGTAGATTTGTTGTGGTGGCAGCCTGGATGTGTCTAAAGGGCGTAAGGGGGATTACGTCACCAGCGGTGCGAGGATTCACAAAGATTTACGGGACAGTTGCAATGGATGGTGGGTGGCCTTTCGGTTTGTTTTAATTTCCCTCCCCCCCCCCCTCACACTTGGCACGGTGTACGGAACACGTAATGAAGGGTATAAAGTTACGTGTAAAAGTGACCGTCATACAACCCAACTTTCACTTTATAGGTCGCCTGATCGTGAATCGGTTCAAGTGAGAAATGATTTGCCATTAAAAAATTATTCACAAATTGAATCGGATGAAATATTTTCTGGAACGCATGACCATAAATTCAACTCTTTATTTTATTTTGTCAAGCACCGCGTCTTACTACCCGTTCAAATCATACGTTTATGTACTAATTTACACTAAAGGTTTTTTTGGATTAGGAAGGATATATTTAGAGCCAGTGTGCCCACATTTGCATGTAGAAAGAATGGGAACACCATTTTGTGTTAAAAAAAACCTCAGTACACCCGACCAAGATTTGAACCTCGATCTTTCCTTCATAAGCTTTCGAGACTGATTCGTGACTAGCGCGCTAGACCATGTGGCCACCGAAGTGGTTCGTAAATTCAACCAATAAAATAAAACAAAATGTATTGTACTTTATCTGAGGGTACAGCTAATGGTTGAACCAATCACCAAATTAGAGAGTTTCAAATTCCACGTAATATCTCGAGATATATAATTCAACTAGTAGGACACCTGCTTCTGTGGCCTCAGGGTCTAAGGCGTCACGCCCGCAATATTCTATACTTACCGATGATGGAGATATAGTGGTTCGGTCCCTGTTGGGTGTACTGAGGAGGAAAAGGGGGGGGTCTTTTAAATGGTTTCACACTCTTTACAGACCTTGGGATTTACAAACTTAATAACTTCACTGTTTTAGTTCGTGGGTTCAAACCCAGTCGGGGTCAACGGATCTCTCTTGGGAGATAAAAATCCGTAGCACAACTTCCTTCGGAGAGGAAGTAAAGCATTCGGTCCCATGTCGATTGTGACGTGTATAAGAACCCTGGAAGATGTGTAAAATACCTTTACCCGGCAAAATTGGTAGGCCCTTTAGTTCTCGCTCATAGAAATTCTCTTGGGCTGTAAATAAATATATATACTGTAATTCACTGTTTTATTCGTCTGATATTTTATAGCGACGCATGTTCATGTAGTACTAGGCAGGTACAAAAAAAATGAATATCTTCAATTTTTGTACCATGAATTACTAATGTGTTAACCAACTAAGAAAAACCACCTCCAATACAATCATCTGAGATTCTCGCGTCCAAATGACACCACTACGAGATTTTTAAGCCCTAAAAAGGGCCATTACCTCTTTTTTTTATATATACCTGTAAACCCCTCTCGATATTCGTTTCTCTACTTTGAGGCTAACCCCATCATCCCTTCTATTTTCTATGAATCCCATCACGACATGGATTTAGGGAGGAGGGCGAACGGAATATTCTTTCAGCTGCCAGTTTCCTCCCCCGAGATGAAGAGAAGAAGGAAAGGGTGAAAGATGGAATGGGGAAATTGAAACATAAAAAGAGAAGAGGGAGAAAATTGGAAAGAAAGAAATAAGAATATGGACGATAGAAAGAAAAAAAGAAGCAAAATCTAAGAACCAAAAAAAGAGGGTGTGAAATAAAGGACAATGTATTCACAAACTTACGGTGTAAGAGTAAACTTAACTTAGGATAAGGGTATACGATAGAATAAATGGTACTACTCAATCGTACATAATTTAATATGTATTCTTATATATCTTTTGACAACTTAAAAAACCAGTCATCACTAAATTATTATTATTATTAGAGCCACGTCTTACTACCCGTTCGGGTTGTACGCACTTACGCTAATGTGTAATGGTAGGGTGATTGTGAGATGAAATGGAGGACCTATAGTTTAACGTGGGATCCGAACCACGGTGGTAGACCTGGCATTCCACACGTTCACAAGTTGTGATTAATACACGTCTTGTCAGAGGTGAAAGAAGGTTTTGGTAATCAGATAAATCTGTGCCGGGACCGAGGGTTGAACCACGAACACCCAGCACAGAAGATTGACACCTTAACCCTAGACCGCCAGGTCACCTCTGTCATCACTAAACAATCCACGATTACAATGGAGCCTGGATAATTCGAACTTGAAGGGACCAGAAAAAAAATTCGAACTATCCAAAAATTGTAATTAAATTAGTTTCTTAAAAGGAATTCCCTTTTACATTTCTCTTATCACCGCTATTTTTTCGGCCAAAGTTAATGATTCATAGGACTGTGGCTTGGACAGTGACATCACGATACACATACACACACAAACACTACTGTACAGTGTGTACTAAACAAAACTAAAACTAAACAACAAAACAAAATAAACTCGCACGTCACAAGAATATCGCTACGACCAAATCACTAAGAACAGCGCAAGTAGCCGCTCGAGAGGTTCGACCTTGATTAACGGAGTACAGAACTGTATGTGTAAACGAAGACGTATGGGTGAGCGGGGGAGGGGCCTGAAGAAGGGTACTGACCGCATTCCAACGTCACCTCCCCTGTTTCCAAAAATAGAACAACACGGAGCCGCAACTAGAAGTAGGAAAACAATCCTACACAGTACATTACAACTTACGAAAAGTTCGAACTAACCTAAACAAAATTTAAACAATCCGCGTTTTTTTTAACATTGTTTTAATACAAATTTCACGGTACCGGGCGAAAAATTCGAATTAAAGACGATTTCGAGCTATAGAAGTTCGAATTAGTCAGGTTCTACTGTATATTTATATTTTTATTAGAAAAACGAAAATACATTCCTATTCATAATAAAAATAAACTCAAGCAGTTTACCAATTTTAAGCCAAAACGGAGTAATTTTTGAAAATAAACAAACTTTGAAAACTTAGTCATTTGTAAAAAAAAACTAATAATAATTCTCACCCCTTTCTTCCCACTAAAAAACAGAGAAAAAAAATTTATAGAGCTATTTGGTATTTCAAACACTCCCGAGTATTTTTTTTGAAACCAAATTGTTAAGAAATCGTTAGTATAAATAAATTTTAAAATTAAACAACAACCAAATCTGTGACGATAGTTAAGTAATTTAAAAGAATTGAAGAAGGTAAATAATAATGTAAAGGAACATATAACAAGAAATGTGAGCATGGAAGAAAGAAGGAAGAAGGAGATAGTCAAGAAGGGTGGAATAGAAGTAAACAGGGAGATGAAGAAAAGGATAAGTAGCTAAATAGAGTTAGGCGAAAGGACGAATATATAAAGGATAGAAATGCAGAATAAGAGCCAAATAATACCAATTCTTGACTGATTTGTAATCTCGTGGAGGCTTAGACCGACTTAAAAAGACTTTTAAGCCCCTCCTTCCTCCAATTGAGCTCGGTAGCATGGAATCAGGTGATTCGGTTACTATCGTCACGAAATATTCTTAATATTACACTAGCGGCGAGAACGGAGGTAAGGAAGAGGAATGAAATGTAATTTACTCGACGGTGCGAATTTGAGTTTTTTTATTTGGGGGTGTGTGGCGCGCAGGATGTTAAATGCAAAACTAATAAAAATAAAAGTCACCCCTTGCTAGTAAAACTTTTCTCAAGTATGTTCATGATTTGAGGTGGGGGTTTTTTTTAATCAAATAAACAGCGCAGATTTTATTTTATTTGTAAATAACAGCTCGTACCGAAAAAAGATTGAAGTTTTTTTTCACCTATAAACTGACAAAACTTTCAAATTCTTAGAAAGTGTCTGCTACTTTTTTAAAAAAAAAATTTTATTTGTTATCGTCTGTATTAAACTCAAACCAGTATATATGATATAATTATTTTGAATAGCGATGTAACGCTTTATTTTAAGCTGATAAATTATCTAGAGTGGTCTGTGAAGCTTAAAATATGTTAGAAATAATAGCACAAATACACCCTAATTGGTGATCACGCAAGCTAAACGGGGTGCAGTTCCTCTAAATGCTACTAGCATACTCATTCCTACTACATTTGCTTTGTAAAACGTGGTGCAAAATAAATATATAATCATGTTTGCACATGATATTTTTAAACCCGTTATCTTCAAATCCGTTATTGTTAATTATTTAATCTAAGAAGAAGGTAGTTTAAATTAAGTGCGCCCACATTATAGTGGAGGGAGGGGGGGATAACTATATTGAAACCATAAATCACATGAAATAAACACCTCAATACGCTCGGCTAATATTCGAACTTAGACCTTCCTATCAACAGCAACCCAGTACTAGACTAACGCCTTTGAACAAACACCAATTCTAAGTACCTGATAACTTTTATCTGAAAGTTAAAATGGTTGTTGCCATAGCAACGCGTTGTTTTTAATGAGGTTTCACCTATCAGAATCTGTTTTTAGGTTAAGATCTTGGTTCATGTGTTTAGTAATCACAGGCCCGGGCTCTAACTATATAGAGTTAGAACATTTAATTCATACTTTTTTAAATGACAAGCTATTTGTAGAGTTATAGTTATATAAGAACAAATTATCAAAATGTGAGTACAATAAATGAAATTTTGTAAACGTTGTACCCAACTATTAACCACATTTTGGCAGACACCGAAATTAGTACTTGCAAGACATCTTAGCTTCTGCGCCCACGTGACGTCATCTGTTTCCTCGCACTCGTTTAGCCGCCATTATTTAACAAAGTGTGGAGCGTTGTAGCTACTAGACAGGTTGTACGCATGCGCACACCAGTAAAAACAGTACCAACCTTGCGTTTTATGCATAAAAATATATTTATCCTACAGATCACTATCCGGCAGATAAATTCAATTCATAATACGCGTAAAATATTAAAGTGGCTGATAGCCTTTATCTGGTAGCTAACTTTAACTTCCCGATAGCAATATTTATGCGGTAGTCATAATACCGGCCCTAAGAGCAAAACCATTTAAAAATTACTCCTTTGCCAATTCTCATAAGCCACTCGTTATTTTAAGACATATTTGTGAATAACGGACACTACAATTCATATCAAATGTTAACTTAAATTTATCACTTATATCAATATAATATGTAAATACATTATTTGCTAGTTTAGTTTTTCTTACATGCAATTGTGTGATTATGCCAATTCTCTCTGTTAATTTATTTAAAGCCGTTTCTGTATATATTTGCTTTAGAAAACCAAGTCAAATAACTAGTTGTGTATTTTGCCAATCGATTTATTGGTGGAAGGTGGCATTAATTAATTAAATAAATATACACACGCATGTATTTTGATTTTAATTTATAAACAGGTAAATTGGACACTATCTAGACTATGTTAAATAATTATTTTCAGGTCAATTAACAAATTATCTGTTCTTTCATTCGAATGCATGATTTCATTAGTTAACCAAATCTGTATTTCTCTCGCTGTTAATAAATATTCCTGCGAATTAAATGAAATTAATTTATACTGTGACAAAGAAGTGAGAATGTTCTGTATGCATAAGCTCGCATATGATTAATTTAAATTTGTTTTCATGAATCATCTCTTTCCGCATACATATGATATATTTATAAAATGTAAGTATTCAAAATTTCTGTTCCTCTTCTCCTTAATTGTAGTATATTCTATCCTCCGACCCTGGGGGTTCACAAAATCTTCCAAGGGTTTCGCCAAAATATTTCTGTAATGACGGATTTTTTTCAGCACTTTGTGAGGAAATGGGAAGCAGTAACAAATGTGTATTGTCTCACACTGAAATCAGGTAATTATCTCTAGGTAGAACTCTTACAAGATTGTTTGAACTTAAACAGTAAGTTTTAGTTTTTCTTACCAACCATCCATTTCACAAAGCAAAGTGCATGTAAGATCAAATGTGGCTCCAGGCTTTGGTCTATTTGGCAGATATTTTCTCAAAAATGAACAGCTTAAACCTATCTCTCCATGTGTATAATATTAACGTTTTTACTATGCAAGACCATATCGAATGGTTCATAAAAAAATAATTGGGAAACGTGTTTAATTAGCATTCAAACGGCGTGCTTTGATACCCTTCACGACTTCATGGTAGAAAATCAGCTTTCTTTGGAAGAAAATGTTAAGAACATTGTTATATAACACTTGAAGGGACTTGGAGAAACCTTCAGATTATATTCCCCAGTAATGTCCAATAATAACAATTGGATTCACAACCCCCTGTAAGAGACAGCAGTTTTGGAATTTTCCCCATTAAGCGTGAGTGAAAAAGAGCAGCTCCTTGAAATTTCCGCTGATTTTGAATTAAAGAAAAGCTATAAATCTCTGTCATTAAATGGTTTCTGGTTGAGTTTAAAGGAGGAGTTCCCGGTGTTAGCGAGTAAAGCTATTACAGGTTTGGTACCATTTTCTTCTACGTATTTGAGCGAGAAATATTTTTCTTCATATGCATAATTAAAAATATAAATACAGAAACAAGTTCAGTAATGTAAGTGATTTGAGACTTTATTTGTCATCTCTGTTTCCTGACTTTAAAGCTCTGTTCCATCCAAAGCAAGAGCATCCGTCTCACTAAATCCCGTGAATAGCTGTTAAAACTTGTAAACAATTTTTAAACTTAGATTTGCATGGAATTTTGTGATTAAAGGAGGCTATTTCAATATGTAAAAGCAGCAATTTCCAGTACCACTTTAAAAATATGTGAAATGTGATAAATATTGTGAGAGTAAAGATAAGAAAATGTTACTACAGTACTTTGCTTGTTTAGTTTTTTAAATAAATGTATAGTTATTTGAACTTCTACTCAAGTAGTTTCAATATTATTCCATTATCAGTTTTCAAGCTTGTCTTTGACAGGTTGATTTAAAGTAAATTGAGTATGCTATGTCAGAAGTTCGTAAAAAAAAAATCCTATCCACTGATACCTCATTCATCGCTGTAGGTTTTGTATTAGTTGAGAAAAAGGGATGTTGACAACATAAATAATATATAGGATATTTGGTGGGGTATTTCAAAGTACCTACAGGAGCTATAGTTGGTTAATTTAAAGATATTAAACAATATGATTACAATTAATAGCTAAATTTCATTAAAAAATGTATAAAATCAAGTGCATGGCTATGGATGTTTATCAAGGGTTCGTGTCACAATGCCCGAAATGTTTGTACCCTCTTATCAGTTAAACAACTCACCGTCAGTCTTATGGGGCGTGCCTCTCTTATCACCCTTTCCCATGTCTGCCACTTGTTCCTTCTACCACTTGACCTTTGCCTCTTCCTTTCTGCTCCTGAATCGTTGTCCTCAGTTGTCAGGTTCACACTGACATTGCCATGGGATTAGATATCTGGGAACAAATACAAAAGTATCACCATACAATGTGAATTTTTTTCTCTCGATATAATGATTCAGTTATACTATGAATATGAAAATAAAAAAGGTCTTTAACAACTTTTTTTCACTGGGCGCTAACTATTCAACTCAATACCCTTACTGTAGACTGTAGGATAAGTGGAGGTCCCGACAACGTATGTCACGGTGGGGCAGGTGGAGGTCCCGGCAACGTGTGTCGCGGTGGGACAGGAGGAGGTCCCGGCAACGTTTGTCGTGGTGGGGCAGATGGAGGGCCCGGCAACGTGTGTCACGGTGGGACAGGAGGAGGTCCCGGCAACGTGTGTCACGATGGGACAGGAGGAGGTAGGGAGAGAGGGAATGATTAGACAATGCTCTTTATGATCTTTGACAAATTTTTTGATCTTTAATTGATGTGCTCTTTTGTAACAGGTGGTGTACCAAGGTTTGGTAGCCACTGAATTCTGACGCAGAATAGGAAGGAGTGTTCTCATTGGTGCGGAGTAAAGGGTGAAGTGGCACAGGGAGTAGAAACGGTGGTTGGCGTGGTCTGTGCAAGTGTGGAGAAAATACGTGAAGCAGACAAGGGCTGAACAATAATGCACAACAACTGTAGTTCAGTAGATTTTTACTAATTATGATCAAATACAACTGCTCTGCCACTAACTCAACGTCTAGTTAAGAACCCCTTTACTCAAGACCTCTAGGTTACCTAAAATCCATTCTTTCTAAAATACGCTCGTCACCACAGAAATATTCTAAGTAATCATGCTGTAGTCTGGCTGCGAACCTTGCACCTACCTAACTACTTGGTTCTAGCTCACACCTATGTTACCAGGAGAAGAACACAGTACAATATTAAAATAACAGAAGTGCAACAGTGGAAATATCAAGTAAACTGTAATTTAAGCAAATAAATCAATCAACCCTAACTGAAGCATGCTGTGTAAATTACAAGCTAAATTATAGGTTATATGTAATGTATGGAACAAAAAAATCAGATTTTAGTATGTATTAATTACCTCACTATAATTAAACTAGAATAAGTAAGGTCGTTCCATTATTTGGGGAGTTTAGTGACTTGGAATGGATACTGTATGAAGGAAGTTAAAAGCAGGATATCTCTGGGTAAGGGCTCATATGGAAGGGTGAATGGATTGCTACAGCTGAAGGAATCTTAAAGAGAGTTGAGGAAGAGGTTTGTAAAGTGTTTTTAGTGGAGTGTGATGACGTATGGATCTGATACGTGGACAATCAGAAAGAGGGAACAAGAGTATTTGGAGGGTTGCGAAATGTGATTGTGTAGAAGAGGGGGAAAAGTGAAATGGATGGACAGGGTGAAGAATGAGGAAGTGTTGAGGAGGGTAGGAGGGGAAAGGAGCGTTATAAGGATGATAACTAAGAGAGAAACATCTTGTTTGTGAAAGTGAGGAAGAAGAAGGTTTTGGATTGCTAACAGATCCAAGAAAGGAAGAAGTTATAAAAAGATGAAAGAAGAAGCTCGGGACCAAGGAAAATGGAAGACGTCAAGTTGATACCTGTCCCAGAACAGATTCACAGAAATAGTTAAATTATTAGAACATTTTATTTTATTGCTTTAATTTAACAACACACACGCAAAATTAGATATTTTATATATATACTTAAGAATGATGAAACAAAATCAAATTAAATCTTTACCTAAGTTTCAAAATGACAGTTAAAAGTTTTGTTTTTTAGCATTGCCGGAAATTAGCGCTTCAACCCTCGCTGTTCACTAGATGTTAACAAGTTGACTTGAATTATTTCTGAAATATTAGTTTTATTTAGGGTAAAAAAAATCTAGTTTTTAGAATTAGAATTTCGTAAGCTACTAAACAACCTGACATAACATAAACTCCATGGCGTGAGCCCACGAGTCTGCTATACTGACCGAGTGGCCGCCGCCATTGGCTATGATAGGGCCAACATTTTCGGACAGAGGGTGTCATGTAGTCAGCACAACGAGCCCTCCCACCATTAATCTCAGTTTTCTAAACCAGAGATGCTACTTCTTTATCCAAGTATCTCCTCATTTGTCCCCACGAAGCTGAGTTAGACTCCGTTTTGTTTCACAGGTAAATTTTGGAAGTATTGGGGATCGAACCAGATACTGTAGCCAGGAGCTCTGACCACTAGACCATCAAATAAAGTTATTTATTAATATCAAATTTCAAGTGAGTTAATTAGGCAAGCCTGAATAACAAGTTAATGTTCAAAATGACAATCCTTGACCAATGGAATGTGTTTGTCTCATATTTCGATAAACAACGGTACACATATGTGCATAAAAGATAAAACATGTGAAACAAATAAACATTGTCTCTTATAATTGTTATTTAGTCTATGGGAGGGGGTATGTTTTAAAATGGAAATCACATATATACTAATTCTTTTCGTTTTAAAGAAAACTTTTATTTATGGCCCAATATTCTAAAAGGTTTCAAGTATATTTCACCAGAGAGAACCATAATGGCATCTTTTTTTTGTATTCTGTGCTTTTATGCGACCAACGATAAAATGTCGACAATAGAAAACAATTCATCATATATTTATATTTTTACCCCCCCCCCCC